>VZRN01003359.1:538514-549563 GCA_013397935.1 Dasyornis broadbenti
AACAAAAAAAAAAAAAAAAACGTGTAAAGATTACATCGATAAAGGCATAGCACTGATGGAAATCATAGAACAGTTTGGGTTGGAATGGGCCTTTAAAGATTATTTAGTCCACTCAACAAATAAACAGCAATGTATGCTGTATTTTTCAGAAGGAGCAAAGTCTAAAGCTGCTACTCATTCAGAGACCGCTCTGCTCTGAGATGGAGTTCTGACAGTGCAGGATTTTGCCCCAGAAAAACATAACGCAATATTTTCTCTAGGATGCCCTATTGTTAACCTTGATTTTAGTTGGTCGATAGAAGAAATTAGTATCTGCATATCATAGAGCATTTATACCCTTGCTACCAAGTAACGATAACTTCAGGCTCTCAACATTATCAAGGACATCAAGGTCAGAGTTAATAATAGATCTATCCTAGGGACACAAGTTCCTGCCTTTTTCCCATCATTTTTTCTTAAGAAACAACAGAGATATTAAATCCAGACTGAACAAGTTAAAATACATTATTTTAGTTATGTTTATTTTGCAGAGAGGACAAAATAGCGCCTCTTTGTTCACACTGAAGAACATACAAGAAACATAATATTTTTAATGAAAAGAAGATACATTTGCCCTCATGGGCAAAGGGCTACACTATTGGAGGACATCTTTAACCTGCAGTTTTCAATGTGATTTAAATACACTGCAATTAGATCAACAGATAACTCAAACCATAAAAATGGATCTAGATGTTGTTACACAGCACAAACACATTTTTCATGCCTGTGTCCATGATTATGTCTGAATCTCCACTAAAAAGCTCAGAATGCTAACTCACCCTCTATCTGCAAGAGAAATGTCAGCCAGTAATTTAACACGAGTTCTTGGAAAAGGTCCCTGGGTCAGAAAAATTCAAGGAGGCACATACCATCCCACGTTGAATTCCACATGAGCATCAAAGAGAGCGACAACGGGTGCTGTGGCTGCTCTCCACCCGCTAACCCGGGATCGGATCAGCCCCTCCTGCTTGCTGTGCCTCACCACCTTGATGAAACCAGGCTTGCGGGCATTCACTTCATCAACATATTTCTGGAGCTTCTCCTTGAGTTCCTCTGTAGAAGGGAAAGAATTAGCTGTTAACACGAAGTGTCAGCTTGACAAGATGTAAAAATTTCTTCTTTCAGCAAAACAGGAGCAGTCTTCACACAGCTGCTAAGAATTCTCAAATAGTCAGTCTAAGAGGAGGTGAACAAAAAGGAGAAGGACCATCAATTATACAGCAATAAAAAAATTTCAGATGTAAATATTTAGCCTACATGACTGACATCAGAATCCTGGCACTGTTTAACACGGCACAAAATAAAGTGCCATAGCTACATAAGAGCATATTACGTTACGATGACAACAAACAAGGCAACTGTCCTATGTTTCCAGAAAAAAAATATGCCCAAGTATTGACCATGAACCTTCTCGACCGATATTTCAACAAAAAACGAAAAGTAAGCATAAAATCAATTATTTTTCCTCCTTCTGTTTTTCTTTCTCAACTTCAACAACTGTTTTCTCTCTTGACTAAAAGGTTTAATGGCTTTTGCTTTTAGTAGAACAACAGCCAGGAAAAGTTCTGGAGAAGAATCATTCCTAATTAAAATATAATAACTCTTAGATCAACAGCTATTATATCTCTGCTTTAAAGACCACTGCAAGAGAAAATACAATATGTAGAGTTGAAATACTGTGTTCACTATTATTATTAACTGAAAGTACTGTTCACTACTGTTCTTTATCAGCATTCTTATGTTCTATTTACATTATGATATCACTCAGAATTCCCTTTGGAACATTAAATTCCCTTTATTCCAAATCTCACCAAAAATCCAGGAATATCTTTGCAAGCCACTTAACTTCTCTGGGGCAACAAGCTCCCCACAGAAGTGGTCACAGCACCAACCCTGTCTGAGTTCAAGAAGTGTTTGGATAATGCTCTCAGGCACATTCTCATGTGATTTTTGGGTGTCCTTCATTGAGCCCAGGTAGCTTCTCAAATCATCAGCCTTCCACTCTGGGAACTGGTCCCCTCAAATACACCTGGACAACAGGCACTCTAGAGAGGTTAATGCCACAGAAAATTAAAAGCAAACACATGAGCCACATTAAACGTTCATCCCTGGAAATGTTCATCCCTGGATGTGCCCTTGCTTGAGCTGACAAAGAGAAGCAGAGCTGGTCAAGTACAAAGATTCCTTAAATTCATCCCTGTTGGTAAACACTCTTGGATAGCCACGAGGTGTGATGCCTGTGTGTAGTGGCTCCTCAGGTGCTGCAGGTCTGTCCATGTCACACCCCTTTGTGTCAATGAACTCTCCATGAAGTGAGAGAATACCCCAGAAAAGTGCTGATACTTACAGGTTTTCATAAAAACAAGAATTAAAAAGAAATAGTCTGCTGATCCTGTCCATCACAGCATTTAAACTGCAGCAATATTTTAGGAATTGATTGGATATATTCCTAGAATTTTTGACATTACATTGCCAATATCTATTTAATTTGTTAGTCTGTGACTGCATCACCTGGAATAAACAAAATGAGCCACTTATGCACATAGCACAGAGCACTATTCTATTTTGTCTTAGTCTTGCTGTTTATTGATCAATAAACTTTTTCCTCCTTTATAAAGAAAAAAACCCCCCACATTAATTTCTATCATGCTTGTGCCAAATCACATGTTCTTATTGCTCGTCCCCTAACACACAGAGATTTGTAGCAAGCACAGAAATTTGTAGCAAGCACAGAACTATCAAACCTACCACTAGCTAACAACACCTTAAATTGAAAAGAAGACATTTATGTTACTGTAATTCTATGCACCTAAAAATAGTACAAACCCATTCTCTATTCCCCAAATGCAACATTGTGGAGGGTGAGTATCAAAACACGAAAATCAAAGTTTTACTCTCAGTGTAAGAGGCTGCTCACAGCTTTGCAATACCAGGAAGATTTATTTGCCACAACAATGCAGCATCACCACTGGGGATAAAACGTGTGAAAGGAAAGCAGGCTCTAATAAAGAACTCAGAAATCAGTAGCCTTGATAGTGTCATTGTTCTCTCAATCACTTTGTTTCAGTAAGTGGGCTATTCTTACTCCCGTCTTACACTTTTCCTAATGTGGACTGACTTTAGAAGCTTGAGTAAACACAAAATCTATTTTGTAGCTAGGTGTAGTATGGAAACAGATGGAAATGGAACCGAACCCAAACCTTGGCGTGCCACCAGCAGGACTTGAGCTGCACTTTAGAGCTGTGACATTTACTAGGCAGTACACACTTCTGATTCTCTGGTTACACTGCAGCTCTCTGCAAATGAAGTGAATGGCTTGAGAATGTCTCAGGGGAACCCTGGAGGCTTACCTGGGGTCAGTCAGTATGGAGCAACCAACCCCAGGACTTCAGGATCACCTCAGGAGGTGGACAAAACTGCTTTTTGCCTAATCTTCAACACTGGCCTCCAAGCAGTGACTTACTCTGTACCATGTCCACAGGAGACAGCAGTATTTTGCAGTCAGGCTCTTTCTGGCCTTTGTTATTTAAAACAGATCAGCTTTACTTCACAAAGGCAGAGTGCTGAGCAGAGCATTATCTTCACCCTTTGTCTTACAAAACCTACTGGGCAGATTCTCCCAGAAGAAAAGATAAGGCTGTGAAAAAAAAAAATGTATCATTTTCACTCAGTCATAGGACAGAGAAGACATGTAAATGAAGCTTAAAAAGTCACAGTTTTGGAAAGAGCTTTAAAGATGCCCTAGCAAAATAGTTGAGTCAGTTTTTTCCCCATGCATTCCATGTCTTCCTGAGTTTTATGTGAGAAACCTGAGTTCAATTGTATTTGACAGTTTTAGAGCACTCAGCCCAACTGGCCTGAATGACGGGACTCTTCCCCCAGAACTATCCATACACTTTGCTATGGCACTGATGGTCTTCAGCAATATAATTTTAACCCATGTTCTTTTTTTTTTTCCACTTCAAGATATGTTGCCTGAATAATAAACAATATTTTTCATTAATTATTGTGCTTCAGTGCTTTATGCCACCATAAGGAGAAGACAGGGAATAAGCAAATGTGTCATCTTCAATACACTGTTGATTCAGGGTCTAATTATGGAAACAAACAGGCTTATAAAGATAGATGCATTTGCCTTTCAGTGCAGAATCTCTCAAATAAGGACTCAATTTGACTAAGCTGAATGAGGATCTGAAATCGGAATGAAAGAGCAGCCATATATGGAATGGGAAAATGGCACTAGGAAATGTTGCACTCTACCACCTGTCTCTATATGGTACAGATGTCTGGAGAGCACAGCACAACTCTCCTCACAAATGTAGAAAACATAATTAGCGTGCCATAATTATGTTTAATATTAACATAATTAAGTTCAAACACTTCTAAGAGGTTGTTTGTTTTTAACAAATTGACAAAGATTTTGTTCATCAAGTTCCCCTACTCAATATGACAAAGCAGTGCAAAGAATTCACACAACTTTGCCTTCTTAGAAAGTGGCAGAAGCTGGACAGGAGGAAGCAAGGAGCGTGAGGAGCCACAAGGCATCAGCCACTTTCTCAAAGGGAAAGCCATCTACAGATCATGCTCTTTGTCCAGTTGCATGAAGCGGCCTACCTTTTGTAAGCCTCTGTCCTCCCTAAATTGAGAAGTGACCAAGCTCAATGCTCAGTGATGTCAGGTGCCTTAGCCCCTTACCCCAGTGTCCCACAGAAGCTGTGGGTCTGTCCCCAGACTTCAAATTTCAAAGTAATTGATACAAACAGTGTTGTCATAAATAACAAATTACTGCCTCACAGTCATGGAGAAGTAGCTTAAAGAGCAGCCAATCAAGGCTCACTTTCAGTAACTTTCATGCTTTTTACTCCCACTCTGAGTACTTAAATGAGCTCCCATCTCTCAGAACAGCTACATTTATGAAGCCCCACACCACACTTGGCTGAGACAGATGCATTTTACTGACTTTTTTCTTAGCTGTGAGTTTGCTAACAGAGCTAAAATAACAAATATATAAATAAAATAACACTCATAACACACTACATTTTCTAGAGCCTAAGAGTCCATGCTGACTTTGGCCAGCATGCTGCATGTTACTGCCATCTCTGCAAACCTTGTGCTTTTACCTTTAGGCAAATATTTACTTCCATGTCAAGGGCCCAGGAATTACCATGTCCCTCTTTACCTTGGCACTTGGCACAAACATGGCTTCTTTTACTGTGAAGGGAATGAATTACTTTCCAATACAGAATTGGGTTTAACTTAACAACTGGCCTCCTTTTGCCAGAAACTGTGAATTGACACATTATATGAAAGGGGTAAAATCCTGCCAATTCATTATTTTCCCTCTGTGTGTTCACTGAGCTGCCTAGAAGGCACACTCTGGTCCCCAAGTAAAGAAAAGTATTGGATATTTTCTTGGATCATAAAGGACACTTTTAAAGGCAAATCATTACAGCACCTGCAAGAATACAGCAGGAGGTAATGCCTGGATTTGGAGCCAAGAGACCACTGGCCAGCTTGCTTCTGGCAAGGATCCCAGAGCCTTCCTGAATTCCCTGTGCAGCAGGTCAGAACGGGATCCACTGCCCTGCAGGAAGGCAGAACAGCCACCTGGCACAGCTCAAGAAGCCATTTCACCATGAGGGCTGCTGCCACACCGGGAACATCTGTCTCATCAGGTACATCTTGTTTCTGCATGAAAGACCAGTAAATTGGCAAAAAAACAGAATTCACACAAGACAATTAAATTTAAACCAAGATTTTTCCATCTTTTTTACCTGATTATTTTTGGCTCTAAGTCTTAGGAACAGGAAGAGCTGCTTTTCCAACTTTGAGAATTTTAACATATATTAACATAGCTAATTTACTTTCAAGAAAATAAAGAAAGCCTGTTATAATAGGTTTGCTGCAAACCCCCTCCTCTCTTTCCCCTCAGTCCCTCTGTAGGCAACCAACCTGAATTCATGTAATAACTTGAATTCATGGCAGCAGCTAGGCATGTAAGAGAACCTGTTTTGCTGCACTTTATCTAATAAGATACATGGATTATATCACTTACTTCATATGCAGCTCAGTGCTTCATCATTTTTATTTTTCTTACCTCTGGTCCTTTATCTTTCATGCTCAAGTGATCACCTCTCATCTCTGTAGCAGAAGCAGATAATTTCAAATGGAAAATATTTATAACCAGATAGAGGCATGTCATTTGTAATGCACATGTGTATTGAGAATGTCTGCAACAGAGGGTAACAATGCGCAAGCAGATAAGGAGGCCTGTGCACACGTATTTAATAACCCCATGTTATCAGGTAATAGATAAACCACCCAGGGGAAATTACCAACGTGATGCAAGGAATTGATCTGGACAGACCTCAAAAACAAAAAAGCAGCGTAGTCTTTCTCCTCCACTCCCACACCTAACTTGTACTGTTGACAGAGATGCATAGTCTAATCTCAGAAGTTCAGGCTATCCACATGTAAAGATAGAGAGTGCAATGAACTTTCACAGTCACAGCCTTTGCATTCAGCAAGCCAAAGTCCCAGCTGCTGTCAGACCTCCTCAGGTCTATTAAGATAAATTGCCTACAACAATCCATTCCAGCTCACATCTTGGACTACAAGTCGAAGGTTTCTTTAGTCTAGCACATGAACAGCACCCTTCTCCCACAACAAAGGCAGGAAAAAATTCATTTCCCCTCTCAACCCCTTCATAAACACACTCTTTCAACTGCCCAGGATAATGTAGTGCACAGGAATGGGAAGTTTTCAAGGGGTTTGATAGGGGCTGCTTTGATCCATTCTCAGCTCCTCCACGGACATCATCTCTATTCACGGAAGGAGCTCGGGTGGGCATTTCACGGATCTTCCTGTAAAGTCCCAGGAATCTGACAGCAAAAGGACAACATACAGCAAACACATCCACTTCAAAACAGCAATTAAACAGCTTCCAACAAAAACAGGCTTTGCAGAAGAAATCTGTGCCAGCAACTCTTCCATGAGCTACCTTGAGCCACCATGTTCACTACTTGGGTTCATTTTGGATTTTTTCTAAATGATGTATAGATCCAATCCTACCTGTGAAAATGGTATACCACCCTTCAGATCATTAAGTTCTACCCAGAAATATCACTGTGTCTTCATAAATCCCAAAAGTATGGAAAGAACTATGAAAATTATCTTTTGGAAACTCTGACAGGTGAACACCATGTTACTGAGGAGGGGGATACAGAAGAAATATTACAGCTATTACTTTTTGTTACTACCAATCTTTTGGGGTAATGTTTTTATTATAAGGGCTGTAAATCCCTTTTATTTCCCTTCTATTATTTATTGAGTATTGTTTGAAGACAGCACTCAATTCCCATAAGGTGCATCCCATCATAAGTATCATGGAGCCCACATTCTAGCAGCAGTCTCCCAGAACTTTTCAAGACAGAGACATAAATTGAGATGCCAGATGAACTTGCAAGGTCCCACCAGAAGTTGCAGAAGGGGGGGATCAGAACATGAATCTCCCAAATCCCAGGGCTGCATTATGACTGCACGATTTCCCTCAGACTGTGATTCTGCATTCTGAGCCATAGTCCACATGGAACCCCGAGAACTCTGTGCAGATTCAAGAGTTCTTCCACACCCCTGTGTCAGGATTAAGAGGCAGCTGATATGTGGGATCTTGCTAATGTCAACAGAAATGCATTGCACCAGAGGAACAGAACCCTGCCCTTTCATCCCACCAACAATGGGAGACTCTCAAGCTTATCTCTGAGTACAGAACAGAGCTTACTAAAGGGAAGTGTTAACATTTAGAGAGGAAAAGAAAACAAATCTGCTCTCAGGTGAACATTCCAGCTCTTTACGAGGCAAGGCAGGACTAATAAAAAAGCACAAAATGTCTTTTCTTAGATTGCCAGTCAGATGTGCATATGTGGAACATGCAAATACAGCTAAACACAGAATGGGGACTGTCCAAGCACTGCCACCAGCTGCCACCAGCCACACAGACACCACAGGGACAGAGGCTGCCACGTATCTCTTCAGGGCAATACCTAGAATCCTAGAAAGGTGCTTAAATTTCAAAGTATCTTTAAACACAGAGCTAATTATATAAATTGAATGGTTCCACTTGATGTACAGATTGCTGGGTGCTTGAATTAATCTCAGCAGGAACACTATCCCACTGCAGCTTTCAGTGCATGATTGCTTCCCATTTAGGGACTGTTATTGGATGGATCATGACTACAATAATGTGATCACAACAATAAGGGCAGGAATAAGCACTATTGCTGAAATCAGCTGTTCATATCACATCTGATGCAAGAAACACTTCTGATGTTTATTTGGGTACAATAGTTTTAGAAAATGGCCGTAAAGTGAGAGGCACACAAGCACCAAGAGCATGCATTAGAGGTGACACAGTGATGTAATACTCTGCTGGAATAACCTCGGCCAAAATTATGAGTTCATCATTTCATTCCGTGGTGTTCCTGGATTCATCTGTAAAATGACCTTTAAATGTTAAAAGAAGTGCTTGAGAGATGCATTCTAGTCCCAGCTGTTTCCAGTAATCCAAATGGCACTTCTTTTTTTTTTTGATATACAGCATTTAATTCTAATCTATTTCTTGGATGTGTGTAGAAGAGAAAAATCTCTATTCAGAAAAGAAACTAAATGCCTGAACCAAGCCAGATCAGATTGCATAAATCAAGAAAAATACAACCTAAAGAGCACATTAGAAATCTCTGTACTTTCATAACCATAAGATGCAGCAAGCTGCTCACTGTACTGTAAACTTGATAAATAATTATGACTCCAAGAAACAGCAATTCATGTTATGATAACAGATTCATAAGGAAAAAAACGCTGCCAATTAAAACACAATAGTCCAAGTGTAACTACTTTACTTCTGGAGTGGATTCTGAGGAAATTAGTCACATAAGTTGCATTAAAAATGGAATATGCAAATACTCAGTTAGAACTGTATGAAACAGAGCTGCTAATATTCCTCTCTGGATCAAACCTCTCTCTAACAGCTGGGAACAGGACTATAAAAGGAAGAGGAAACAGAAAGCAGTCACAGAATACGTGTTGGAAGGGGACCTCTGCAATCTAATCCTTGACTCAAAGCAGGTCCAAGTAAACAATATGAAGTAATATTCGCTGTTAAATAGTTATTTGATAGAATGACAGCATTAAAAGACAGGTTTTGATTTTAGTAAATAATAGGACTTAGCCTTGCATGCCAGGTTGATTTTTATTAAAATCTTCCTTGATATCAGAAATTATAATCTGACTTCATATTTTTTGCATAGAATCACTTCCCTGGGAGCAGGGAAGCTTCCCAGCAGCTGTTATGCACAAAACCTGATGATATTATGAAAGTATCCTCGAGGGTCAGGACAGCAATAATGCTATTTCATGGTGCCTTTTTCTTTAACCTTGCCCAAATGTAGAATTACATTTGGTAACTTTTGATTTTGATTGAATGACTTTTACTGTACCAGACAATTCCTACACATCAGATGCAAAATGTCCTGTCCAGGCTAGAAAGATTGATTTCTTGGCTACCTGTGATCATGTTGTGTGTGACCTGCTATTATCGTCTCCTTTCAAAGGCCACTTGCAGAAGAATGCAATTCACACAGCAATAGCAACACAGCACCCAATCCACCAGGCAGAGATACAACCTGCCTGGACAGGAGGGTTCTTTTCAGCAGATGGGATTAGTTCACAAAAAGGACTTGTTTTTATATCAGCAGAGCTACAGTCACACAAGATGTTTCTCAGAACAAAATTAAAATAAATAATCCCAGTATGAGCAATTTTTGTTTGTTTTTCTAATAGCTAGTACATCTCTGGCAATACAAAGAGAGTAGATCAGGCAATACCCCTTGCAGGTAAAAATTTTACATGTGAAATACTGGAGTCACTGAAGTCAATGAGAACTTTTCAAAAAATGCTATTATATATCCAGGGCCCAAATGCAACATCACACATGATGTCACTGGAAGTGCAAGTTATAATCACCCCTTGTGAGTCAGCTTTCACATGCCCTCTTATTTTATCCCATAGTCTTGAAAAGTTCTGCCCAACACAATTTATTACCTTGCACAGCCATCAAATCCTGCTCACCTGGCATAAAGAAAAGGAGCAGGACCTACCCCATCACCTATCAAGCAAGTAGAGCTGCCTTCAGTGGGCTCTTCCACCACAACCTTTAGAGGAATGTCACCTCAATGACACTGCCAAGTTCACTTGGGACAACCTGGGAAGCAGTTACTGTGCTCTGTAAGCCATGGCTTTTAATTCATATCATTTTGAAGAACTTGCAAGTTACAGCTGCTCATTTTTGAAAGTTCCTAAAGTATGGACAAAATCCAAAGGTTTTTACACCTGTAAAGCCCCCATTCAAATCAGAAATTATTTGGTCTGAATACCTTAAGAGCTACAGGATTTGTTTCCATCTAAAGATAGAAACTGGTTTTTTTGAAGAATCAACTATGAACATTTTCAAATTAAAGCAACAAATCCTGGCTTGCTTCTTTCCCAGCATATTTGCTTACTCCTTAGGAATAACACAGTGCTGGGACTGTGCCATTTGGTAGCTGTGGAAAATCTCTAAATCCAGCACATACGATCTCCAAGAAAACTGCTTATTATACTACTGTATCATCCACTGCTTCCTAAAATCCCTGAACTCCAAGTCTTAAGAGAACACAATACCACAGAATTTGTATCTTTAGATTAAATATATCAGCATGCAACAAACTAGTCCAAGCCTTTCATCAGTTATTACAGAAAATTTCTCTGTAGGCACCTAATCACAATCAACCCATTATTTTTAAAGAAAGGTCTGGGAGTTAATTATTATATAATAATAACTGCTATTCATGCCCTGCGCCTTTTTGCATCAGAAACATGTGAGGGACAGGAGCAGGAATACTTCTGTTTTCAGGGGAAAAAAAAAAAAAAAAAAAAAAAAAAAAAAACAACGCAATAAAAAACAACAAAGCAAAC
>VZRN01003359.1:549596-565303 GCA_013397935.1 Dasyornis broadbenti
AAAAAAAGGCTAGGCATTAAAAATAACCAAGGCACTAACTTGAATTAAAATTCATCATACCTTTTCAATTCACAACACAGGAACAGCATTGCCACTAGCATCCTATTGCAGTCCAGGAAAGACTTGGTTAAATCCTGCTTAATTGGGGGTATGTTATTTTAAAACTAAAGTATGTTAATCTGGCTATTAGTATGCCTCCCAGCAGGGTGGAAACCTTGCTTGCATAAAACATGCACACAAGGAACACACACTTGCCTTTCCTGCTCCCTAGAAGCAACTGGCTGCAGTGTCAATATTTTTTTACATTATAAACAGTAAAAGTTTTTTTCACTGTGCTGAAGTAGGACGGAATTCCACCAGCTCCAGCACTCACTCCTGGATTTACACTCATGTGAGCAGCTGGAGGCTCAGGCGACGGGGCTGCCCCACGTTTCTGCTTTACTCTGCAGATGGCGGGAATTTCCAGGGAAGGACAGCACCTGCTCCAGACTACGGGAAGCACGCTGGGCTATGAGTTCAGCTTCTCATCAGCAAAAGCAGAGCTGGTTGGGCTGCCTGAGAAAGCACAAGGAAACACACAGCAGTTCTTGATTCGGCATTCCACAGGTTCCTCTCTCTGGATCGGTCATGCATCGACACCAAGCACTGCCGAGCGCAGCAGCTCCTGGGATGCTGAGGGCAAAGGGCCACAGAAAATGGACTGAAATCAAAAACACCATCTGGGCACTGAACGGCCTCACACCTTGGGAGATCCCACTAAAGAAAAGTTCCACAGGTGGAGACAATGCCTAAATTTAACAAAAACATTCAAAAAGCTTCTTAGATAATTTTTTTCTTTAAGTATTAGGCTAACAAGAGTCAAGAAGAATATTGTTGAATCATAGTGTCTCCTGCTAATATTTAGATATATTACACCGGGATTGTTCAACATTTGTGTACTGGTAGAATTTACAATAATTTCAGTTTGTTTCCTTTTTTTTTTTTTTTCCCCACCTTATTTTAGCCCTTCAAAATTTACCTTCTGAAGAAATGTTTGAACACCTGTGGTCAAAGCAGAGAGACTCTTGGGACCCATCAGTCACTGCCCATTAAGAACAACTCAGGATGTGTAAAACTGATTGTTCATGTGGAAAATTGTGCACATGGGCACTTGTATCCAGGCCCTCCCCCACCACATTTTTCAAACAGCTTCATTTTCTCAATAAATGCAGCAAATTTAAATGACTTCCATTAGAACTCCCAGCTTAATTTTTACTGACATTATTATTTTTATGCTCATTATACTTCTGAATCCTGACATTTACATAAAATATTACTTGGGAATTTTAAGGGTTTTTTTCCAGGATATTTTTCTATGAAGGACTGTTAGCATTAAGTACTGGCTGTATCTCATTTAGCCAGCCTTGCTGTAGTCTGTAGCACTGCAGAAAACCTACCAGAGTCCATTTATTATAGATATCCAAAGGCTTCAAACTACCTCCTATCCAATTCTTCCAGTATCCCGTTTGACCTTTCCCTGTGAATAATGATTTTGCATAGATACAGGCTAATTTCCTTGGACGGGGTTTTTATTTGCAATGATTTGCAATTTGATCTGCAGCATATCCACATTTTTCAGAACAGACTGCCTGACTTCTCAGATTTAAACCTTTTAACATCTTCAAAAGAACGCTTCCTGAACAGCTAAATTTGTAATGAAATTCCATGATTAAATTCTCTCCATCTATCAGCATTAAATTTCTACCTTGTCTGCATACTGCAATATGTTGCATTGAAGACATCTTCGGACTGGGTAATGATCTCATTTTCCTACATGGCATTCATCTTGGTTAACCTCAGAAGGTTTATACAGCTGTATTCTTATTATTAAGTCACAGGAGGAGGTTGCTCCCAAAGGTACTAAACTCAGAGTTATAATTAATATCCAAACATTAAAAATCCTGAGCAGCATTTATTCCATAGAACAATAGCAAGAAGCTTCTTGAGGTGTGGGACACTTCCACCTCTAAGGCTCCCACATCACCCCCACTTTCTAAATCCACCCTATGTTAAGTTAAAAATGTCTAAATTGTACCCTACATAGCAAACACAGCAATCCTACAGATAACTGAAAGTGTGAAGTGGCCTGAACAATAATTAATTTCTTTCTTATATCTTCTGTACATGTAATCCATATATATAAGTATGCTTAAAGCAAGGTTCTGTTTATGGAAACAAGACTAGTGTTATTTTAATAAATTATGTTAAACACTAACTTTTTGGTATCATAGTGGTACCAGGAGGATAATCCAGCATTTTCCGCAGAGGAGTTCGACATAAACAAAAAATCAAATGCAACCACTTGCATTCTGCACAGCATTTCCACCTGAGAGGTTTATAGATTCCTCAAAAGAGCTGCTTGCAGAGCTGTTGTCAAAGGAACTGGGAGGGTTTGCTACCTGAGCTACAATAGCAGCTAACGTGAAGAACCTGAATCAGATGCTGCAATTCCAATTAGGGAAGTCAGGCCAGGAAAATAAGTAACCCCAGTAAATGCCATAAATATAAGAAGACAAAATGCCTGAAGAGGCAAACAAAAAGTGGTCACAGTTCAAATACTACAAATTGGAGACTAGTCCACGTTCCTGTCTTTCACCACAGACAAATCAGGGTGGTTAAAACACAGCCAGCCAGGCAGCAGGTTTCCTAACATCTCTTTGAAAAACATGGCAAGTGAGGGGTTTTTCTTTCCTTGTTTTTTTTTTTATTACCATCCAGAAGAACAAAAAACCCCAAATTTAAAGCAAAAGCAAATAACTTTCTGAAAAGCAAAAAGACTACCAACTCCTAGTTGATAAGAAGTTAGTCTTTTTGCTAAGCTGCATGTGAAAGCTTATGTCAAGAGTTCCTTTTTCAATTTGCTATGTGAGTGAATCTTCTCGGTAGCTAAAAAGCAAACACTGTGGGTTAATTGGAAGCATTTGTGAAAACTAATTAAAATTGCTGCACTGCAATCGTGCTTCAGAAAAGGTTTTTTGTATCAAATCCTAATAAAGATTTGTTCTTCTTGTACATGCCTTGTTTAATCCCTTCAGGTAGATAAACCAAGAATGCATCAGTCATATCTTAGTAAAGAGAGGGAGTCAATCTAAAGATATTAATTAGGGAGCATGGTACAAGTTATCCCTGGATAAAACTCAAATAAAGGGATGTCTGTCCTTTCCATACTAAACTATGCCACCATTGTTTCCACATGACCATTCCCTAATGAATTCGTCTCCCCCATCCTTTTGCTCTCATCCAGACTACCCTACCCTGATGATGTGAAATGGACCTGATACTTGATATGCACTAGCACTCCGAAATCCCTCTGAAACCAGCTGGGATCAAATGTATGTAAAATTTATGAGAAGTCGGATGAGCTACGTCTCTATTTCCCCTTAGCTATATCCACACATAGCATTTATCTGTATCAAACAATGCCTTATTTTTCTCCACCCATCTTCTACTTTGATTTTGGAATTCACTAATCCCGCTGGTTTGACTTGCACTGTAATGAACAAAATCAGCAAGAGTACCAGGGCATGCCTCCTAAAGGCTCTTCACTGAAATCCTGTCATTCTCTTCACTAAAATCCAGTAATTTCTTCCTCTTCATAAACATTTTGTGTTTCACTACTACATGACCCACCACCATGAAAACCTCTCTGTCTGAAAGCCTAAAATATCCACAGCCTTAGTGTTATCAAGCATACACAGCTGGGCTTTGCCACTCAGCAATAAAGGCTCATCCTGTGAGGACAGGGCACCACAGCTTCCCAGAACAGAGCCACAGGAGCTTCCAGCACATGGAGCACTGGGTGGATGTGTCACCTCCATCTCTGGGAGCAGCTTGGCTGATCTACTTGGGGCATGGTACAAAATCACCTGAGCTGGTTCATGCATATTTACCTCGAGTCTAATGTCTTGCAAGTGCAGTACAATGCCAACATGGCAATCTTAAAATACTACTAACCATCCTCTTTGAATCTGGATTTTAATAACCCCAGTGTTTTAGTCATATGAGATGTTGCTCCGAAGCTCAATCCTTTTAATGGTTGAAGAAAACGCACTTTTACAACTCCTTAGCATCTGGCCATCAGAAATAATTCTATGAATTAAGATGACAAGAGCAGCTTTGGTGAGAATTATTCAGCATCTGAGTTAAACAAATACAGTCAGTGAGGCTCAGCTGGGCTCATAAATCAAAAGTGATTATGTTCACATGCAAAAATGCAGTCAACATTTTTTTTTAAGTTTTAACCTTGTATTTCTGGCTTAAATTTCCAGTCACCTTAAATATTTTTAACTAGTATAACAAAGATATTACTGAGACTGGAGATTTTGAAACTAACTGGACACGGTCTTGGGCAACTCGTTCTATCTGTCCCAGCTTTGAGCAGGTGGGTGGGACTAGAAGGTCTTCAGGGGTCACTTCTCACCTCTGCCACTCCATGACAGAGTTCACATCTGCCTTGGAGAGGATGCATTCATTTCTTTTGATGCACACCTATCTTCTGATAAAATAAACAAGCAGACAGAACAAATTACAATATTGAGTAGAAGGTCTAAGAGCAATACACGAACTTGGATGTGGTGATTCAGCCCTTCTGTGAACTTGCAACACCCAGTCATAACCTTCCAGAACCTAATTTTAATAACAATAATTTTTTCTATTTCATAGATAAAATAAAACCCTGCCAAGAAACTAAGAACATGTTTCTGACACTGTAAGGTCAAAGTTTTTGAAACAGATGCCTGAAGCCGGACTCCTAGGGCCTTGCTTAGGTCATTGAGTAGAAGTTTCCTGATTTTCATAGATCTGCAAGACTAAACACTACAGCATTCAGCCGAACAAATGGGCTCACCAGTAGTGAAATAATGGGACTGAGTCTTTCACTAATGTTTATGAAACTCTGCCTATCAGTGACTAAGTAAAATTATAAAACTCTTCCACTTTAAAACTACGTACACCAGTTAATAGATACCAATCAAGCTGAAGCTGTTCTCTGTCACAAGTCTTCCAATAGCAACAGTTTGCTAAAGAAATTGAGCTTTGCAATTACTTGTATGCAGATGGTAAATGAGAAAGCATTAATGTGAAGGAATCTGGTGATCTTACGCACCGCAGGCTGTTATGCAAAGAACAAGCTGTGAGCCTTTTTATGTGTGTTCTCCATACATAATTCAAACAGATTGCAGAGCCTGATTGTTTTTCTTTCATATACAGTGATCTCTGTTAAAAAGTACGTCTCAAGAAAGATTTGTAATGTGGACACAGTCAATGGTTACCTTCTACTTTTAATATTACAACATGAGAGATATCAAAGATATCTCTAGTTCTGCCTATTGGCACAGGAACATTCACAGGACTGTTAAGGGCATTCAGAGGATCTAATTTTTCCATATTTCTTCAGGCCTCACAAAATATTGGGGTCAGAAGTTATTTAGAGTAGAATGAAAATAAACCTACCAAACACGGTGAGAACTTTCTACTGCTGGTTGCAACTCTGCCACCTTACTTTTAACAGGAAGAGCAGCTTCTGAAATATTTTTATAGCGGGTCAGAAACTATAAGAAGTTTTTTGGATATGAAATCCCTGCCCTGAAAATCCACATGCTGAGCAAACAATGAGTGTTTATGAACTTCACCTCAGTGTTCTTCTGTTAAAAGACCAAAAACAGTTTGACAAATACACCATAAAAGACTGCAGCACTGAATGGACTTTGAAAGATCATCTGGTCCTTCTTCTTTCCCCAACACAGAGAGACCAATGTTCCAATTAATCCCGAGAGAAATTTGCCTCATCTCCTTTTATATTTACTCAGTAAATATTGTCCATGCTCTTTTATAGACTGATCAAATGAGGCACACTGTAAAGACAAATGTATTAACAGTATACCTAAGTCCGTTGTCTGTCACAGTTAAAAAGCACAATACCCCAAACCTGCAGTGATTAAGTCTAGATATTTGCATTTGAAACCATAAAAATAACTTCCTTCAGACTATGCACTTATAAAAACCATGAGCCATTTAAAAATGGCATAAAAGGCCTAAAACTCTTCTGCAACTCTCCACTGACAAGAACATTCTTTCTTCATAAATCTGAAGACCAATAGCTACTCTTGATTAAAAAGCCCCTTTGAACATTCATAAATATTAACATATTTCTGGTGGAAAATTCACTGTAGCAACTTTGCTTTTAGAGTTGGTATTTCAGGATCCCCCTTGGACAGGGGAAATGGGATGACAGATAGCACTATCTCCCATCGCCAAGCTGGAAGAGAATCCTCCCACGAGCAATCCTGAATAGTCACACCAGCAGCCTGTGGGGGGATGATAGCTTTAACAATTTGGCAAGACAGATAGCTGGCTCTAAACCCTACACAGTCATCAGTAACATTTAAAAAACAGCTTTTTCACAGAACACGGAAAAACCATCCAAATTTGCTCACTGCCAAATCACTTGAACACAATCAAAAAAAAAAAAAAAAAAAGGGAAAAAAACTACTTTGAGAAAAAACAGGTCAAATACTAAATTGCAGGAGGAATACAGGGAAGGTGTTACGATATAAAGCTATCAACTTCAATAAAAGGAGGGGAAAAAAGTCATTTAAGACTTAAAAGCTAAACCAGGAAAACCTCAAACATATCAAATCCCACCAAGGACAACTGATTCAGGGAAAAGTATTTTACAGCAAATTAAAAAAAAAAAAAAATTCAAAATTCACTAAAGTCAGCTGATTAAGAATGAAACTGATCTACCATCTCAGAAAACTGTTTTGTAATTTGCATGGACTTCCCTTTCAGAAAAAAATTAATTTAGTTATTTCATACATTCTCAATTATTTTAAAAAGATGACATGAATTTGTAACTTGTCTAGTAAATATTCCAGAGAGTCATCACAGTACTTACGGTTCCCTGGATTTTTACTTTTTTTTTCATGTGTATATCAAAACTGTGATAAATTATCATTCTGTTTATGGAAGCCAAGAGACTGAAGTCATTGTTCATGAGTTCTGGTACCATATGATACAAATAATTTCATTGAATGTAGTGGCATCAAGGAGGATGGGATCCATTATGTGTCTAACTGCTGAATAGCACCTTAACCAAGGAATACCTCCCTGTTTCCATGTGGGAGGGAGCTTACAAAATAACATAAATCACGCCACTAAATCAGGCTTACAGTATACACAACTGGCTGCATGATTAGGGTGGCATGGTGTTCAGTCCATAATGCACAAAACAGGACCGTTAAAAGGGTTAGATATTTTCAAAAGGGGACTAAATTTTAAGTGAGATTTTCTTGAGCAGACTTGTTCCCATTTTTGCATCTGTGCCAGTAACAGTGCAGTAGCAAAAGAGTTTACTGAAAGAAATGCCAAATAAACACATCAAGGAGCCTGGAATCTGACGCCAGGGACAGACCTCAGCAAGCAGTGCAATTCCTCAAGTCTTCCCCAGGGGAACTGTGATTTGGTACATATTGGAGAGGCATTTACTTCCTAGGGAGAAAGGCAGAAACATCCTGCATGGCCACAACACAAATCTGCCGTCACTCCTGCCTGTCCTGGGAAGGCTCATCCATTCCAAGCAGATCCAGCCCTAGCACTCCTGGTCCTCCTGCTCTGGAGGCGCTTCTGTGCACTTCACACACAGAAACAAAAGTTTTGTCTCCTGGGGGAGATGAAACAGTTGGAATCAGAATCGCGTTTAAGTACATCTTGCAGGATATTTACAGAGAAATCTGACTAACTTTTTCCAGAAGAATGCCAGACAGAGCGTTGGTGGTGCCTCATCCTGCCAAAGAGACATGGAACTATTAGGCAGCTATGCAGGTTCTCTCAGGATTAATGTACAGTACCTATGGTGACAGGCCAAAGATCTGTTCACTACCCCCTTCAAAACTGGCTATTTATTCTCAGTAATTCATGTACTTCTCAGCTGTCACTAGTCAAGCCCCTTTTGGGATGTTACTGAGCCGTTGGACTGAAGCTTAGTCAACAAGAGTTCTGCTGGTAATAGGATAATGCAGGCAGTTTGCTTTTTAATTTCAACAATATCTTTAAGCAAATTATCCAAAACTCACAGAGAATGACCTTCCATTTCTAAAAGGACCCATTAAAAAAAGGAACATATTTATTTTATACTTACTAGTGGTTTTATAAGTCTTTCTCAGTCAGGAAACCACGGACAAGTAACTGATTACACAGGTAATGGCAAGTGGCATCAAATTTTAAAAATATAGTACAAAGGCAGAGAAAACACTTTTCTCCTGCCACAGCCAGTTATATAAATCACAGGAATTCCTACTGTAATGGGTATTTATGGCACAGACAGAAATGCAGTTTCACACTTACAGGAACCTTTAAAAATGACCAGAATCAGAAATCCACTTAGTCCAAGTGGAGATAGGCAGGTAGGGGAAGCTAAGCCAGCAGAAAGCCTGGTTCTGATAACCAAAGGAACCTGCTGCGATTAAAAGTTTCTGAGTGTGAAAACTTAATTGAAATAGAATCCATTTCCAGCACACAGATTTGCCAACTCAGGTTATATCTGGCCTAAGCTAAGTGATCATTGTTCTGTATTAAATGAAGCAGCCCCACTACTGCTCTGTTAGGATGAGAAAAGACAGCCAGAGTAGCAGCGTAGCAGAGTCCACCCAGAGGGCTTAGCATTTTTCTAGAAAATGCTTTATATGAACTGTAAACCATGGGGTTGCACAGTGTTGTGTGCACATCATAAAAATTCATGCAATTTTTGAAATATGTATTGTGCTACATCAGAGCCAAGTCTCAATGCCTAAGATCCTGAGAGAGACAAATCACATACTGCTGTTTTTCATGTTACTGTGCTAGCTTTGATAATCCAAACCCAGGAAGTCAAACGAACTATTGAACATGCCATCTTCTTTTACAGTTCTACTAAAAATTTCCTCGACTTTCTTTCTTGCTGACCTGAAGTTGATTGAGCTATTATGCAGTAATCCACAGTTGATTAAACTCAGTTTGATATATTCTGAAGCAACAGGCATATTTTTCTAGGGGGCTTTCCATTACAAGGAAAGCTGCTTAGACTCCTTTTTTTTTTCCTTTTCACTGCATAAGTCATCTCTCCCAGTGTTTCAAGTTTAGGGCCATAAAATGATGGTTAGTTTGTCAGACCATTTTATTAATTCACCTTCCCTGAGGTTTTAAAAGACCCATGACTTCCTAATTTTTGTGCCTTATCGAAAGAGTGGTAAAAAGGACAAATGGCTAACCTATGCAGAGCTTGTAGTCAGAATTACAGACCTCTGAGAGCGACTCAGGCTGTTTTGCAATCCTCTTCCTGCTAGACCCCATAGGCTCTCAGATGGGTGTTCCAAGGAGGTGAAACTTCTGTTGAGAGCTGACACGATCACAGAGATTCCAGCTACGACAACACCCTCTTTCAAGGATGAACTACTTCTAATTTGAGGAGATGGGCTATATGAGCTGACTGAACACCACTAAAGGATTGGTAACACTCCCTGGACTAATTACGCAACTTTACAAATAACATTTTTCTATGTCACATGAAAGAACCTACATCACATGGTGGAACACAGTCTATTAATGAAAAATGAAGTCCTGGGAGTCAGCACATTTCAAGATTGGTCCTCAAATTAGCAATATGACCTAAAAGCTTTAGACATTTGGTCAAGGTGGAGTGCTGACATAAGCCAAAGGACAAAAAAAGCCAAAGGAAAAAAAAAAGTAAAACAAACCTTTAAACTTTTAAAGTAGCGGAATAACCCCTTTTTCCCCCTTTTGTTTTTAAAAATAATTTTCAGCTGAGAGCTTTTGTGTATCTAATCTTGTTCTTTAGATTTAATATCGTGCTTCAATTAATCACAGCATCATTTTGAGAAAGGCAACACACCAGCACCAAGAGCTGTCTGTGATGGGAGCTTGAACACTAAAATTATTGTACCATTCTCACCTCAGGGACTATGAGCGCACATCTGCAAAACCAACAGAAAATCCCATCCTACAGTGTGCAGTAAAACAGTAAATTTTGACTGCTTTAAACTGGATTTACTGATCTGTCTCCTGCAGAAGTGCTCACACCCACACAATGTCTGAAGCCTTGTAGCGGGTTCCAGGCTGTAGGACCATCTGAGAGAGAACACTGAGCAGTTCTCATGCTCAGTGTATGTTCAAGGATATGAACTGCCAACAGTCCCTGCCAGCAAACTCTTCCCAGAGCTTCTACTGGGGCATACAGTAATAGAGCCACTTATTCAGATCTCAGATTTCAGGAGAAGAGTAGATCAGTGAAAGTTTAGTTAGAGTTACATAAAGTACTGCTCAGGGTCAACTGAGTATCAGGCAACCTGTAAAGTACTTCTGTATCACTGTATAACAACTGATCTTTTCAGGTTTGTAGGTAAAACTAACATACAGATTCTCTTATTTCATCTGACATTTCTCTTCCTATGATCCATGTGATCATTCTGTGTCCACATGTGATGATGTTCTTTTTAACAAGCCATTGAGGTTTCCTGTAACTTCATTATTTTGTGATGTTCTTCTCTTCTGGGAGACATAATTGCTGAAGCAAGGAGACAGACTAAATGAAAATTTCAAAAGTCAGACACTGCTTACTTCAGATAGCTCTAGCAGTGTGCAGATCTAGATAAAAAAAAAAAAAAAAAGGGGGCAAATAACCTTGGCTGTTTCTCTTGTCCTTACATAGTCTTTGGGCTCTCCAGGAGAACGGAATTCTGGATAAAGTCTTCGCTTCTCAGCTGTAAAATCTCTCTTTCTTTTACCCAGCCTACCTTTGTTTCCCCTTGGCTATACTATAGCTGATTTTTTCTGGTGAAAAACTTTCCTCAAGACTCTTTTTCTCACACTGGACTAAGGTTCTAAGGTGAGATGCCATAAGATTTAGTCCTAGATGAACAGTAACCTTCAGTGTCTAGCAGGTCTGCATCTAGTATCTCCAGTGTCTAGCAGGTCTCCCTCTTGGACATAAGGCATTCCAGAGGTTGTCATGTCACAGCATCATCCAGTTCTTGCCGTTTCACACAGCACTGTGCAGCACCAATAGCATTAATGAAAATTAAAGCTAATTGTGGAATTCATTTTGTCTTTGCCTGTGACATATAAACCATACACACAGTCACATAACTTTTGCCTCTGTATTCTTTCAGTTTTATCTATTTGTATGTGTGGGAAATTGGTAAAGAGAAAAAGCATTTTTTTGGAAACAGAGATACCTGATGAGAGAACACACAAAACCAGACCCAGTGCTACCCAGTTTCACTTGCATGTTCCAAACTGGTTATCAAAGCCTATGAACTGCCAACAAAGAAGTTTCAAGGGCACAAATATCACTAAAATGTAATCCTAGACATTTCATATAAGAAACAGGCTACAGGGAGATGTTTCATAAAGTAATAATAATAACACTACAAGGGAATCATAGTCACTTATTTGACATGGGAATGTAAATACATTTTTCAAGTACTGACACTGCAGTCATTCACAGTAATAAAAAACAGAAATCATTGTTTATTTGCTGGCAGAGAAGTTGTCAACTCGTTTATTTGCTGCCAAATGAGTTGCAACTTGTTTCTCATTTTAGAAGACCTTGTTGTTCTCTTTCCACTGTGTACATGAGCAAAGCTTGAGATTAGGAGCAATAGGTCGTGAGGAATAATTATTTCATAGCCTATAAGATGGCTAGACCATCTATTTAGCCACAAAAATATCTTTAGGCTTGCTAAAACTTGACCCTAATTTGATTAGCTATGCAGTATTTTTTTTCAACTTCATTATATATTAATGCTGTTAACATCTCATTTCTTATTTATTTTTTTTACTTTATTTTTCCAATTATTTCTATTTCCACTGTATGCAAATCTGCTGGTATTTGTACTGCTTGAAAAGATTGCTTCAAATAGAAGGTGGCAGCTCTTGAAACATTAAACAATGATTAGACAGGCACTGGGCCAAAGGAGTGTGTCAGTGAGGAGCAAAGGAACAATGCAGCAGCCGACACTGAGCTATCTGGAGAGAACTGAAAGCACTTAGCAATTCCATCAAGGTTTTCCCTGCTGCCAAACCAAAACAACAATGATTCATGCTGCCATATTATTTAGCATTCATCATGCTTCTGAATTACTTATTGGAGAGTTCACACTGCAGTGCAGGCAAACCCTGTTAAATTTAATGAAAGGCAAATTGTCCTTTGAGTTGGTACCAAAAAGCATCCACCATTGCTCTCAGATTATACTTGAAAGGAAACTAATATGAAAAAAATAAAATCATCAGTTTATTCACAAACTCCACTGCAAAATGCCATAGAGCCTGGCAAGAGAATTCAGCTCCAGGCAGGTGCCCAGTCAGAAGTCGTCAAATATCAGACTGTCAGGAGAGCAAGATTTGCCCTGTAGGAAATTGGCTGCAGAACTCACCCAAAAACCTAACAGACTTCTAGACACTTGTGAAAATCACAAAGGACATGAACAGTAATTATACTTTTAGCGTATAAACTGTATTTCTGTCCATATGGACTCATATACACCCACAACAGAGTTCCACTAAGCGGTGTTAAAAACAACCCTGGTTAGAGAGGCCCAAGGAAAACAAAACATTTTTTTCCAAATAAACCAGGGGAGGACAAACAAACAGGAATTCTCGCTCTCTCACAGCCTCACCTCTAAGTCCTTATTTTTCCCTTGTTAATTGCATCATCATAAATGAAAACTTTAGCTTTTATTCACCTTCATCACATTTTCCTTAAAGTTTCCCAGGCTGCTACTTGTAGCACACTTTAAATAGGTTGCTTTTCAACTGTACAAGGAAGAACACCATGTCAGTAACATCCCCAGAAATTACCAGCAGTGAACAATTGAAGTGAAGTAATTTAAAATTCGGCCATCCAATATACTTTAAGAACACTTTCAAAAAACTCATTGCAAAGCATATCTACAGAAAAGCAGGCCAAAAGAAAAGCCAACGTGAACGGATTTGGTTTTTTTAGAAGTCACATATCCTTTGTTAAAATGTTCTGTACTTGAACTTTAGACTTACAGTAGATTCCACAATGCCTTTAAAACATCTATCAATGCCTATAAATGTGCCTTTGTGTAAGATTATTGGGTGACCACAGAATAATCTGTAATTTATTCATGTATTTTGCTAGCTGATTTTTATAATTTAGTGATACACTTGAACACTCTTAAATACTTCCTTAGGCAAATCTCTTATCATATCTTGGACCCTTCAGCACATCAAGAATTTTGAGATTCTATCAAAAAGAAATTGAAGTGTTTGAAACTATCAGTTCTGGCAGGAAGTTTTACCATTACTTTAAGTTAAGAACTCAGCACTGATTTTATGAAGTTACCTTTTTTTCATTTTTCTTTTTAAGAAAAATATGCTTGAGTTGAGAAGAAAAGGTAAATTTTAATGAAGTTCACTTAAAAGGCGATTTCTATTTCTTAACTTTCTATAGGACAAAATCCTTTAACTCCTTCGTCTGACACTACAGAGGATTTTCCCCACACCCTCTTTCAATTACAAGTGCAATTCTTTTGATAAGGAAAGAGAAAGAAATCGCTTAAGAAGTCATTCAGGTTCATAACAGCTTATATTACTAGAATATTTCAAATACAATCTCTATCGAATACTTCATGGGAAAAGATGTCAAAAGGAAATAATTTGATCAAACAATAGTGTCTTGCTGACACCAACATATATTGGCACTTTGCTCATGAGCTCTATTTGAAAGTTTGTCACTGCACCAAATCTATACATGTGGCTGCTACTTGAATTTAGTGATGTGTTTGAGAACATTATCAACAGAAACCATTCAAGCATTTTTGAAGGCAAAATAATCTGACAAACGTGAGAGAGAGAGGGAAAAGTGTGGGGGAAAAAAACGGTTTTATGATCAAGCAATTTCTCAGAGATCTCTAGTGATTGATTTTAAGTCAGGATGCCACCAGCCCAGAGCACTTCCAAAGCACACAGGGTGAATTCTTCATTACTACTAGAAGAGCTTAAAACCAGCCTGTTCTTAGCGAATGCGACTGCAGCCTTTAAGTGTGGTCACGTATGACTTCTGAATCACACCTGACACAAGTGATGCTACTTTCTATAAGCTCACCCAAAATATTCTTCCAAAATATCCCAAAGTGCCAGTGTGCAGCTATGTATCATCACCTAGAAACTGGAACTGTAATTTATTCTTGTGTTTTAGGCTTTGCTATCACCAGTAACACGAGTGTCATTAGAGGGTGGCAGCACAGGCGCAGGGATGAAGGACAAAAACACATTGACTGTGCATTGCACTACTTGTCATTTAGGGTGCACAGCAGATGTGGAATAGAAGCATGGTATGAGTTGGCACACTGGAATCCAGGCTAAAACAGAGCCTCCATGGAAAAAGGCCAGTCCTCTTAGAGTTGATGCACTGAATCTGACATAGGAAAAGGTATTTATCAGACTGCAACACTGCAAGTGAATCAGGACTGAACGAGCTAAGTTACCTCACGGATGGAATAAAAGATAAGATGACCATACATTAACTTTTGACCACTGCTGGCTAGGGAAGATTCAATTCATAGCATTATCTGAATGCTTAAGTCATAAAGTCTGATGTCAGGAGACTGCAATAAAAGCTCTGCCCTGCACAGCTGTCCCCTGGTGTGGACAGAGGTTCTGCTATCAGCTTGCACACACATTGAAATGTTGCTTTTGCAGCCATACCAACAGACTGAACTATGCTCTATGGCAGATGATTCAAATAACTGCTCTGCTGAAAGGTCACTTTGTCACTGCCAACACCTTCTTAGCACACAGAGCTTCCACAGAAACAAATGGACCAACAGCACTGGAACTCTCCTAACTTGTACAGAGAAGGAAGGCTAAAGACCTTCCACTGGAGTTATAAAGTCTGGAGAATGTGAGAGTTCCCAATATAAAACTCCATGCTGGTTATCAAACAGCTTCCATACAACTGTAATTACGAGGCCACAAAAACCAGAGCCTTGCCTCCAGCAAGGGATACTATCCCTGCCCCCACGTGTGATGGAATGAGAGTCATTGATTCTGATGGAGTATGGAATTCAGGCATGGGGGAATTAGAAAAGCTGAATGAAAAGTATTCTACATACTTATTCTTAAAAGAAAGCAAGAAGAGCATGGGAAAACATGTACGAAAAGGAGGCATCAGAGAGAAAAAGGAAGAAAATGGGAAATGATAAAAATATGCCACAAAGGAAGGAACAGGATATTACTGGGGAGTGGAGGGGGGAGGCAGGTGGGACAAGTCAGTCAGGAGTTTCATTAGTGTGGCTAAACGCAAGGAAAAGCTGAATGGTGAGATGAGGAAAAGGGAGGAATGCAGTTTGTGAGAAACTGCAGCAGATACTGGGATGGAGATGATAAAAGGTACATGTAACCCTGGAACTTGAGAACATGCAAAATGAGACCCCAAAAGAAGGACACAAGCTCACAAAGAAAGATGAGTTGTATGGAATGGGAGTGAGGAAGTGAGCATTCAACACAGGCAGACTGCCAGGGTAGGAGTCCAAGGAAAATCGACTGGGAGAACGAAGACCAAGGAACTAGGCCACCCCTGGAGGAGAACAAGAAATGAATGCAGGAGGAGAAAAAGCTGTGAAGAATGATAAAAAAAAAAAAAAAAA
>VZRN01003359.1:565324-629282 GCA_013397935.1 Dasyornis broadbenti
AAAAGGAGTAAGAATAATTGGGATAGATGGCGTTATTCATCCTCTCTGCTCTGCTGATCACTTTGTTTTGATATCCTACTCCACAACTTTTTCCCTTTAAAGAAGGAATCAAATCCATTGTCACAAGGACTGACAAGGGGAGAGAACAGTTTGCAGCCACTCTAGCACATCATCTTCAGGATCCAGTGTCCTCATAAAAATCTCACAGTCTGTTAACATTAGAGTTTCCAGCAATTCTGAACTGCATGGCCAGGCCATTCTCTCACACCCCCGAATAAGAAGAACATTCCTCATGCTCCGACTTCTGCTGCCGGCTGGAACAGATGGCCAGAGGACGAGGGTTTGCCTCCAGTTATTTCCTTCTTGCATCTTTTCAGACGCATCCACAGTAGCTGGCACACCTCCCTGCAGTCCCAGCAGCAGCACACAACACAGAGCAGCAGACATATGCTCCAAGAATTGCCTTCATTAATTCAAGTTGCAGCGCTAAATGTTACTAAAGTAAAATGCAGAGTTTGTAACAGCAGCCAACATTGTTCTCAGATCTACAATGGGAACAGATTTCCCGGTCTATACATAAATATATGCTTTTTAGCATCTGATTCCTAACCAGCATTGCACAGCCCTCTTTTCATGTCAATCCCTGGCAACACTGCTCAGAGCTTGCTTGTGTAAAGACTGTGCAATAATGATTTCAGCATCACGACCTTTAACTAATGCAGAGAATCAATCTAGGCAGATAAAGTAAAGCCTTCCCAATGCATAAACCATAGCCCAAAACCAAATGCAGGTTTGGATAAAGTTTGGCTATTTCCTTGTTTTCAGGTGCTTCTGTTTGTCTTGAAACTTTCGTGACATTCGGGTAAGGGAAGAACAAGAAGCAAACCAGAAAGAAAGCAAGACCTAAGGTTTTCCCTAGGAGATTGCTATTGAAAGGATTTTTTATAGTTGTCTGGTCTACAAGTAAGCCATCTTCAAATTATGCTGTGTTATGAAATCTAGTATGCATTTGAACAGCAGTATGGAGATCTATTCATCACTGCTTCTGTAAAGAAAAAAAAAAAAAATCAGACAATCTTCTATTCCCAAATATCTCTTAAGAATTACCAAAGAAATATACTTTTTTAATGAAAAGCTCTGGATGCTTTTTGAAAAGTTTTCTTTTCAGTCAATGTTTTGAGGACAATCTCTCATAGGTGATATAGTTGCACCTGACCCACTTTCTACCAGTCTGTGCTAATTCTCAACACAGCAAGATATAAAATTCACATCCT
Organism: Dasyornis broadbenti; assembly: GCA_013397935.1. Taxonomy (NCBI): domain Eukaryota; kingdom Metazoa; phylum Chordata; class Aves; order Passeriformes; family Dasyornithidae; genus Dasyornis; species Dasyornis broadbenti. The sequence goes on from VZRN01003359.1 coordinate 566,599, forward strand.
ATGATATCCAGCATTATTACTGCATTTCAATAGCTGTATTCATGGAAGTCTCAGGACAAAATGAGAATCTTTACACCGAACATGTAGGAATATTTCATTCATAACTAATGCTTCAAGGCAAAGGAAGAAACCTTGCAAAATCTGAGCCTCTACAGCAATATTATTAACTGTAATGTGAAAAGAAAATGTCATAGAGGATGATAATTACTGCTATGGTATTAAATTTTGCAAGGCATACTCTGGACACACTAATGCCCACTGCCTCCCCATGAAGCTCAACTCATCATGGCTCACAATGATCTTTTTTACAGAGATTTCAGATCATCTGAAAATACCTTCAAGGGGTACTTCGTAATGCAGTGGTGCTCAATGCCAGCAAAAAGACTTAAAAACCAAGCCAGGACTGCAGTGGCAAAGAAGGTCACCACCCTGACCCCAGAGGGCAGGATGCAATGAGCCAGGGGGCAAATAAACCACGATGCCATTAGTCACCAGCTCAGGCAATGCGTCTTCTTAAAACATTTCTGAAGTCAATTAACCATCAGCAGTCACAGGTGTGGTCACTTAAATTTTTTTAAGCCTCTTCTCTGAAAATAAGAATAAAATTCTGCTGTTTCTAAAGGCAAAAATAAATAAATTTCTATATTGCCAAATTGTAAACTTCTGTGTACATTACCTCTGCAAAACAAACAGCACTACTGAGGAGAATGGGAAAGATTCTTATCTGACACTTAAAACTACAGTAAAATACCTGAAATCTGTGCAGTTGCTTAGTCACCAGCATGACTAAGACCCAAATGGGACACAAATGAACAACACTGATACTTAGCTTGTTATAATAAAACTTTTGTTCTCATTATACAGTACACAGGCAGTCACTGAAATGTGCCTTTTTAATCCTTCCATTAAATTAGATTTTAATACTAATGTACTTAACAGCATCTATGAAACAATTCAGTGTAATGCTTAGCAGGATTGCACCACAAAAGACGGTCTGGTGAAAAACACACGTTAAGCCATACAAATAGCTTTATTAAATAAAGGAACAAAATTTTAGGACCTGCAAAATCTATTTTCTGCTTTTAAATGGCCCACACTGGCATTTTCACCGTTTCCTAACTCTGAACATTTATTTTAAAAAAGGGAAACTTCACAAAGAGATTAATTGAGGTCTCCTGAAATATAATTGGGAACTTGAAAAACTGCACTGAGGTTTAGAGAAAGTCATAGATAATTTGCTTGACATACCTTGAAGTACATGAAACAAAATACTACAGCATATATTGTTCAAGACAAATGGACAGGTTTTGGCCCAACACTTGGATTAATGGGTCCTGAAATCAGCCTTCTGGAATTTGAAAAAAACCCTAGTTCTTCCATTGCTCTTTTTCAGAACACAAGTCTACAGAAATTTGGGATGAATTAAAACGTGCCTATTTGGATGCTGCCAGATCTCTGGTCTCACTTTTTCTTTCCAGTCACTTCTCACAGTGTGGTGATTCCCATCTGGGAATCCATGGCTGTGGCATCACAGAAAGAAATCTTGCATCAAGTTAGAGAAGCTGCCATCCGTGGCAAAAGTCTGAGAGTGAAAATACCACTTACAATTAGGATTCTGACAGATCCCTGTGAGAAGTAGAGGCTGGAGCCCACTGCAAGCACAAAACAAGTGTTTGCCCCTCCAGGTAACATTACAGGGAAACCCAGAGTAACCAACTCATCTTACAAGCAGCAACACTTGCAAGCTAAAGAGCTACTAACACAAACACAGAATGACACTAAATATAAAAGATTCATCTCAGCAATGCACGAAGGGGTGGGAAAAAATGGAAAATAGAATATTGTAAAAGGAAAAGTAAGTTTTAAAATAAATATTTCAAGATTTAAACTAATAGCAGGAAAGCCCATAAATCATCTTTACAATCACTCCTGTTTCAAACACCCATTTGCTCCAAATATATGCCTATTACCAGGTCTTCAGCATACATTATGGGATAAAGAGGACTGCAGAAATCTAATTTAATACTGCAGGGAAGAGATGCCAGGGGAAGGGTTAGAGGAGCAGCACAAAATCCTGTAGAGAGCTGACTTTTTCTAGGAGACTAACTATAGCTCTGCATAGTGTGATTTTGTATAAAATGACATGTAACACCAAGCCAAGGTAGCCAAACCAAAGGTTACTTTCCTCTCAATTTCTGTCTCCCTGCTTGGGGCCAGGAAACCAAGGATTTAAGGCACTGGAGTGTTGTCTACACTGGAGGGTAAGAAAGGCAACCCTGAATAAAAAGCAGAGGAAATCATAAAAATATTATATAGTACAGTACCAACAGTGATACTAACAAAAAATGTGGCTGAACAAGTTTTCCTGAAAGATAAAGGAATTCTTGTGATTTCTTATCTATTTCAGGTATAAAATAATGAAAAATAATAATTTTGACAAGTCTGTAGAGCACAGTGCAAAGTGTATTTGTTAGTGAGCTGATCACAGTGATGACAGGCTCTCAGAAACACTGATGTTTCTGACTATGCTCTGCAATGTCCCCTCTGGAATAACTGCATTTAAATTATACAATATCAGACTCAAACTCTAGAAGCGTCTTTTTCCCACCAGACTATTTCTCTTCTTTTATGCCTGCTCTGTGGCCAGTTTATCCATATCCAAAGACTTCAGGCCTTGCAGCACCAACAGCCATTCAGATTGAGTTCCTGTTTGAAAGGTGCAGAAATGAATTTACACAAACAAATTGCAGAGCTGAAGTGAACTAATCAAAGCTGTATTTCATTGTTGTGTTCTTTCCTATCAAACTGCCATGTGTGGCATAAGGGAGAGGAGAAAACTTAAGGCATAGGCCTACACCAAGTTGTTGAGTTTTGTTTGTACTTTAAAGAGTCAGGATTGCAGTTTTTCATTCATAGTCAGCAGAAGAGGATATGATGACGTGCATAGCCTTGGGTGGGGAACTTATTTCCTTGCTTCCCAATAAGTTTCTTCTCTGTACAAATCTCAGACACATTTGTGATCAGCAGCAAGTCACAGGATTTAGCTACAGGGATATAGCCACATAACAGTAGTCATGATGGCAAAGATAAGAGAAGCCCTTTGTTCAGCATTTTCCTTCAACAGGATAAATTCAGATTCTCCTTGTATTTTAGCAGTTCAGAATTAACCCCCAGCACAGCAGAATTTTTCTTTAAGTTCAGCATTCTGTGCTTATTAAAATTTCATCTCTAAAGCTGCTAGAAAATAAGAATTGTAAATAGTGCCCAGCATGGCCACACTGACAAACACCCTGGCAAGCACTGAGCCATCAGATACAGGCAGTGCAATCCTTCTGATCATGGAGAGCAAAATCTGAGTACAGGCACCAGAGAAGCAGGAAGGTAAATGCTGCTAATGAGGAGAGGAGAACTGGAAATCTAAAGGAGAGGTCTAAGAAACACTGAAAGGCATTTTATACAAAACAGAAAGAGTACATGTGGAATCAAACAGTAGAAACAAGAGAAGCACAGAAACCATAAGAGCTTGAAAACACTCTGAAGTGCTTAGGCCTCTAATCTACTGTTACATTCAGAATTCTGCCCCCCGATAGCTTAAACATACAGTGAGTTATTCTATCGCTGAACACGTTTTTTATCATGCCCCACTTGTGCAGATTTGAAGACAGCCCAATAAGGGTGTGGAACGAAGAAGGGAGGAAACACACTGGTAACATTTGAAACGCCAACGGTATGAGCAAGAGCCAGAATTCAAGGTATCTCATATATGATCCAACCTCAGGGCAGGGAGGGGGAAGGACCAAAACCTCTTACCATTGTTACTGTTATCATCAACTAAGATGATCTCCTTGAGGAGGTGAGCAGGAGTGCGGTCGATGGCGGAGTGGATGGAGCGCAGGATCACCGAGAGCGCCTCATTAACGAATATGAACACGATGCTGACCTCAGGAAGACTGTCAGGAAACGTGAGGTTTCTGCACCTGAAGGGAAAGGTTGAAGAAAAGAAAAGATGTAAACTGCTGGAAGTCACAATGCAAACAAAAACTAGTTCAGAGACATCTACCCCCAGTCGTAAGAACGCATTAAAATATTCAGCTCCAAAGAACATCCTGCTACAAAATCTAAGACAGAAAATGCAGTCAGAAAAAGAGGGACAACAACGGAAAACTTACCTGTAAACGCAGTCAAGAGGTTTAACCAGAAAGAGCAATACTCTTGTAACTTGGTGAATTTTTCCTTCCTTTTTCAAAAATAGATATTTCAGCCACATTCCAACTTGCTTCTGGAAACAGTAGTATGGAAGTGCTGCCCACAATTTTAAAGATCCTTAGTGTTTTATTGGGGTTTGTTTTTTTACCTCCTTCATTTCCAAAAGGATTCAAATTTTTAAATTTTATTAATAGAAAGCTCTTTTACCACTTTACCTTTTGGAACTGTCAGCAAAATATTTTCTTTTTAAATAAAGCCATAACTTAATTAAGTAAAAGGAATTAACTACTTTTCTTTGCAACTTTCAGTATTTTAATGCAATGTTTCTGAACAATAATTAATTCTACCTTTTCCTCAGATCTGAAACTATTTAATAGGATGAAATTAGGCCACAGGCTGACTCAGGCTGCACTTTCAGATAGACTTTGTAGATGGAAATTATTGATGTTGATGCTTTTCTCCACCTCCTGACAACACCAAGTGGCTATCTTCCCTCCAGATGCCAGGGTTCACTACATTCAGGGATTCCTGAAAACTGTGGAAAGCATAACTAACAGCCAATGGTTTCCACACAGAAAGCACAGATGGATTCAGAATTTTTACATAACGCTTGAATATGACTCCTTAACTAAATCCATTCTTCAGTTCAAAGAGAAAAATTCATTTGTGATTTTGTATTTTAATTTGTGTAGCAAATAAATACAGAGAAGTATCACAAAATCATTCTTCTTCATGTGCTGGATGTACTAAAATTAAGTTCAATCAAGGTGATCAATTTACATGTATGCTTTTAAAGGTTCTGAAAAAAGTCAATGCATAGGACACATGACATCCAAACCCACTGAGATACACACAATATTCAAAATTCAGCTGGTCAACCAATTTTCTCAATTCAGTCATTGGTTTGAAATTGATGGGAATCATATTAAGGAAGCTTTTTAATATTTTAGGTACTTTTCTCTCTATTACTGTGCAAAAGAATTGAAAAGACATTTGAAACAGAAAACACAGTCTTGAAAAGTAGTAACAGTTTGTCTTAAAACCTGTTCAGTATATTTTTTAATAACCTGGTTCATACACCTTTTAGAAACAAATATGAAACCTCTTCACAGAGATACACAGCTTTTTGTTCCAGGACATCAATACCAGAGGGAAATAATTAAAATGGTTGCTTGGATTTCCTGTTTCCCACTCGTGGCTTGATCTTTTGCAGCAGAACAAGTCAAAACTTTCTTTCCAAAATCACTTTGTATTTCTGCTGGTGTGTTAATCCTCTATTCATTGGCAAGAGAGCTTTCAGTATCAGAATGAAAAGTTGTCTTTAAAACTTTCAGGAGCAGATTTTATGCAAAATAAAGCACTACAAAAAGAGGCAAAGAGAGCTGCCTTTTCTTCCAAAGACCATTAGTGTAAGGCAGCACTGTTTTTCTCCTTTAAACAGTAGTTCAGGAGTTAAAACCTTTGACCAGGACAGAGGGAGCATGAGTTCAATTTTCTCTGCTCTCCCCAGAGAGCTAACTACTAGCCAGCTTGGTGTGATTATTTTCAGTGCCCCTTTTCAGGGTCATTCCACTTTCTCTGGAGCAATTAAATGTACACTAAGTTGGCGTGATACCAAGTCTCTCTAACCTTGTTTAGGGTAATTCCCTTGGAGGAAGGACCTGCAGCACCTGTTCCAATAGATGTTCACACATTTTAAACCCTAAACTTCACTCTTCATGGCTATGTCCAATCTTCTAGATTATAATCCCACAAAAATTCTTGTGACCATTTTTTTTCTTTCTTTTGCAAACTAGTGTTTATTATTTCCTTTTTACTAGTGACACTTTGGCTGAAGGAATAAAGGCACCTTCACAGAGCCTGCAAGTCAGCTGTCAGGGGAATTTACTGCGATGCCATACAGAATCACCGGATGAGTGAGGTTGCAATGAATCTCTGGAACTCGTTCTGTCCACCCCCTTGCTCAAGCTGAGTCCCCTAGAGCCACCTGCCCAGGAACCCTATCCAGACAGCATTTTGATGTCTCTATAGCCTGTGTTTCAGTTTGTGCCCACTGCCTGAGGTCCTGGCACTGGGCAGCACTGAGAAGGGCCTGGCTCTGCCCTCTTTGAAGCCTCCCTTCAGATATTTACCTTGATGACATCCCCTCTAAGCTTTCTCTTCTCTAGGCTAAACAATCCCAACTCTGTACACACATATCACATTTCAAAATATTTTAAGGGGAAAAGGTAGTTTCCACACCTGCATCCTGTAGCCTAGAGTGAGTGTTTTAACCTCTGAAATTCTTCATTAAAAGAAGAGCAACTTCTGTGGTGAACAATCTCTAAAAACTCTACTTAAAAACGCTGCCTAGATGACTGAGAAGTAGACGGTTGAAGTAGACATAAATTTATTTTGGCTGAGCACTGCCAAACCTGAGGACAATCTTTGGCAAATGTAAGTTTTAGGGACCTTCAAGTTTAAGTGGCATCTGACAAAGGGATTTTCAGTGTGCATAATTCAGGCTCAAAGTGGCTGGGAGTCCCCTGTACTTATAATCACATTAGAATTCTTAAATACTGACACATTTTTCAAAAGATGCTAAGACAATTACAGACCCAGGTCCTTGAAGAACAGACCTGTTCATGGCAAATGGTGTGAGCATCCAAGTTTTGAAAATTTGGTTTCAAACAGACTATGAACTAGTTAACAGGTTTAAATCTACTAAAATAATCTTCAGTATTATTCTTTAAGGAACCTACAAGGCCTGTTATTTTAGTGATATGCTTGCAGACAAAATGAATAGATATAAAATGGTCCAGCAAACAAATTTACAGCCAATCTATCTTTTAGCTGTCTACCTTAGGCACAGTACTATTTGTTATTCTCAGCCATAGCAATGTACAAAGAAGATAAAAATGAAACTCTAGCAAAACTGGTAAGATATGTCACCAATTAGATTAAGAAAAACAGAGGGATTTTTGAACACATTTTGAATGGCAATAAAAATATAATGAAAATAGTTCAAAGTAGTTGCTTCCTTAAATATTGGTGGTTTTTTCTCCTCTGTCAATACAACTAAGCTTGAGACAAATGTAAAATATACTACTGCAAGAAATTAGTGACAAATTATATTCCAAAAATGTTCTAGATGACAAAACCAACCCCCAAAACACTGCTACCCTGCCATAAATCCATGCAGAACCTGAAATGCTCAAACAACATTTCTGCTTCTGATGAGTCTTCCATCCGTTTAAAAGAAACTATTTGCATTGGTTTTCCTACCTGCATTTATTTACATCTTATCTTTTTTCAGTTTTTATCACTCTGGACCAAATTTTTCATTGCTGACAACTTGTACAGATGAGAGCAAAGCTTTTAATGCTGTGAATGTCATTTGACTTCCTTTTTGCACCATTGTACTTTAAAAGATAACTACAAATGACATGAGAGCATAGAATTAGACTCCTGTTGTGTCTAATTTCTTTAGTCTTTTCAAAAAGACTAATTTTCAATCAGGGTACATTCCTTAATCAAGTTCATGTTTTCTTTTTTTTTTCACTTCAGAGTCATTCATTATCTTTGCGTCCAGTTCAAATTTGCTTGTTTTTCAAAGTTTTTTAAAAATGCTTTTTCCTGTCTACATTGTTTTTCATATCAGCTGATGACAATAAAAACTACCATTTTTTATTTAAACAAATCAGAATTATCTCAGCCCCAGATCCTGAATAGAATGTAGAGCTCTTGTGCATTTTCACAAGTATGTCTGTCATCTTTCTGCCAAATTTTATGAAGAATAAAATTCTGTAATGAGAGGAACGAACAAAAAATAGCTACGGGGTGGGGAGTGGGTGTGTGTATATGTGTCTAAAATATGCTGAAGGTGGGGAAGAAGAAAGGAAATTGTATGGATGGGAATCTTAGACCCATTAAGCTGGGAGGATGGAGCGGTTGCATGGCAACCACAACGGAGAAGTGTCAATGACAGCTCTGCCAAGGGCTCATCCTGGGCTCGGAGCAGGCCCTGGACCTGCCGCTCACACAAACGCACCCACAAGGCACAGAGTGCATTGCAGTGCCACCGCTGAATTTCAAATATAAATTCCAAATGCCATTTAGAGCTACAATAGAGAGTATCACTTCAACAAAGCTAAAAAATTACCGCTAGCAACCCACTCTGCTCAATTACACTGGGCTAATAACACTAAAGTAGCAGTTGTCATGGTTACCAGAAATTTAGAGAAACTCCTGGTGTTCTATTTCAAGCACAACTCTAGTAAATGGAGGGCAGCATACATTATGAAGCTTCTTTCAAATATTTGTCCACAAGACAATTATATTCCTCTATGCATTGTGATAATTCAATTTAGCCAGACACATTAAAATTAGTTTAGCATAACTATGCAGTAAGAACAACAAAGTAAAAGTGATTTCCTGTATTAATAGCTTATCTCTGAGACCTTCTACAAATATGTACATAAATTATGAGCACAAATTATTTTCTGCAAACTTTGAAAACCTTTCACCAAGAGTATAATAGCCAACAATGGCAAAACCCCATGTTTTTGTTTAAAAAAAAAATTGTATTATACACCCCACTTTTTTTTTTTTTTTTTTAACACAAGATGCAATAAGGATGTTACTAAAACATTTGAGGTTCAAGTGTTGTTTTAGGAACATATGTGGAAGCGAGCTTTAGCAACAATAGGGTAAGAATGTCTCAGAAGCACAAGCAGAAACAGAATCGTACTTTCTTCAAGAACTGGTAACATTTTGTCCACAGCCAGAATGCCAAACAGAAGTTCAAATCATATGGGAGTTAAAAAAAAAATCCCATTATGGCATAAATGAAATAAAGAGCACTAAAACCCTGGCAAAAGAACTGAGTATTGTAAGAACTCCAGCTCAACTATGTATTTATGTTTATAATTTCATTTTGTGATCATACTTCATTTTTCCTCTTGCTATTATCAGTATTTTAAGTGCTAACTGAGCTATGCTAACAAGGCTGGCAGTGAACAGCATATAAAAAGGTCTTTTTTTTCCTGTACAAATGTACATCATCATTAACTTGGGTTATTACAGCAGCCTGAAGACTGCAGCAGATTTGACATCACCGCCAGTGATATCAAACACTTCTAGAGAAGCCATTTGAGGAGGTACATCCCAACAGGAAAACTGAAGCCCAGCTCAGAATCCCAAAGGGTGGCTGCTCAGGCAGTACACACTGCTGCTGGGAGCCAGTCTGAAGGCAAAGGTAAGATAAGAAAAAGAAGAATCAGAGGTAGAGAGTAAAGTTAAAGAGAGCATGAAATATGACAGAATTAAACATTAGGTATTTACAAGAATGCTGAATACTGCGGTGACTTTAGGACTTCTGTCCAAAACAATACAGAGCAGACTTTTGTGCTCTTTTAAAATGACTGCTTGGAAACAGCAAATACAACAAGCAATATTAATGCTCTCTTTTACCAGTAACAACAAAAGAACTTGGTCAGAAATTAACAAGGAACCATATCGATCACTAACATAAGCCCAGCAAAACAGAACTCTTTCATAGGGACATGTGGAAGCAGAGGTTTATGGAATGCAAGTCTGTAGGAGCTGGCTGTTGGGGAGAAGCAGAGCTAACATAGAAATGCCCAGCCCGAATCCCATAATTTGAAATAATCTGTTTTTCTTAAATCAGTTTTAATAAAAGAAAAACTTTATAATAGTCTGGTACATGCTCCACCCAGGATTGTGTTTACCGCCTTAACACTGGTGGACATTTTGGACAGGTGTACACACATAAACAACTTTTGTCCTAATCCATATCACTCTCTTCAACCTGCCAATACTTGATTTTTCTCCCTTGTAGTCCCATCTCTATTCAGGGGACCTCTTGCCTGCTCTGTTTGTGCCCACTTTATTACAAACTTAATTTTGCTCTCTTCAAGGCTTTTACCATTGTCCCTTGCCAAAATGAGCCTCTAATAATACATTTTGGGAGTGGTGAATTGCTCGAAACAAGAAGTGCTTACGAAATAGCCAAAGCCCTTCTCTGCACAGGTGACAGGACCTGTCCTCTGCACTTATCTAGATGCCAAACAGCGCTGGCTCAGCCAGGAAAAGGGCAAACCTGCTGCAAGCCACATGCTATACCATGCTACTTGACAATCTCCAAAGAATTTTAAAAATCTAAACTTTAAATGTTACTTTTCTCTTCCACCCTTCCTGCCTTTGCTTCTTTCTTTTGCTTCTTTTCTTTCTTCCAGTCAGTTACCCTGACAGAAAATGTTGTTTTACATCTGCTGACCAGGCTGCTTCATATCAGTCTATGCAGCAGCAAAACTCTTTGAAACAGTTCCTCTGCTGAGATCCTGCTGCAAACCTCCTTTCCCACTGTGCCTCCCTCTCTTATCACATAAGCAAAGAGGAATGTTACCTCCCTCTCCCATGTGTGCTTCAGCACAATGGATCAGGCAACAAAAATGTACAAGGCAACAAAGTAGAATCTTAAGTGCATCCACTTGAAAGGTAGACAGCTTCAGGACCCCTAAACAACCTAATTTATAATAATTTCTGCATGAGCTTGTTACATCCACATTTCACTCATAACAAGCTTTGTGGGTACTGCCTGCCCTACTAAAAGTAATGAGCACAACAGAATTATAACTAACACAGAACTATTATCCTCTGTTCCTGCATGCAGCAAGGGCAACACTGCCTTCCTCAGAGCTTCCAAGCTCATTAGAGACAGAAGCTATTTGTTGGTCTGTGATGTGGATAGGTTACTGGCTAACAGATGCACAGAAGGGTGGTAAACAGCAGAGCACCCAACTTCAGCAGCACAGAATAAATGGAGGCCCTGGCAGACACAGCGTAAGCAAAACTCTACAATAAAGAAACTGTCTACTCAGTTTTGCAAAAACTCAGCCCACTTCAGGGTGTGATGATTACTTCAGGAGGCTGAAGTATCCAGGGCAGTTAATCTCTTATTTACTTGTAAGAGGTTATTTTGGACTGTGCTGGGGACACCCTGTGCTAGGACGAATACTTACAGTGAAAAGGAATCAAATTCAGAAAGGAACATGAGGCTCAGGGCTGTACAGAGGGTCAGAAACCACTCTGCAGTACCTAAAGCATGAGAAGGTCCCTCTGAAAGGTGTGACACCTGCAGCAGCCTGACCCAACTGTACTCTGCTGGATGTTTCCATCTGACTGATGATGATGTTTTTCTAGAGAGGCCAGAGTTCAGAGGCTTGGGCAGAGTGCACTGCCCTAACTACTAAATGACCTCTTCATGCCACCCACATTGGAGGACTGGGCAAGGTTGGATTTTTTTCCCTCTCCTCCACATGTGTTGTGGCTCAGCAATCTCTAACTGTCCTCTGTTTTTTTCATGGCATTAAATGTTGACAATATCAACCCTAGAAAATAGTGCAAGTTATCATCTGGGTTTATTACACATGTGGAATGGCCTTTCTCACTGCAGAATCTTGTAAAGACATGGTGAGCTCCCCTGCTAAGATATGTTGATGTGAATTCTCAGAGCACTGCAGGCAGAAAGGTTAAAGCTGAGTCACACTAGTATGATATAAAAGAGGCTACTAACATCATGCATTTGGCAGATCACTTAATTTTCCTAGTCTCAACATGCATGAATTACCTTAGATTTCAGTTACACATACATTTCTATTGTCTTTCCAAATTCCTGTACTTCATGCCATAGGTGTGAATACAGATGGTGATAGCCCAGACAGAACTCTGTGAACACTCCTCCACTCTTTTATCTACAAACCTTTGCTGGGATTCCACTGTCAGGCTGACTCTTGCAGAACCACTGCCTAACCCAGGCTAATGAGCTTGGTTAGACATTGGCTAACTCTGTCCAGAGCTACTGTGGGGCCTCTGTTCTATCTGTGCTTCTGTGCATTTCTAGTCAGAATATAAATACCACAAGTCCAGCAAAGTTGATTAACTTGGTTTTCCTTGCCACTTGCTGCATGCTCTCTTCACACCAAGCTCTCCTTGGCTTTCAGGCTATGCTGGTTGAGTCCAGTGCCTGCCCATGGATAATACAAGTACAGCAATACAGACATAGGAAGTGACTCGTGCACTTGGATTAAACACCAGGTGCTACAGACCCCAAAAATTGATTATTACACTGGAAACATACTCTCACAGGGTAGATTGTTTTTCCCCACAACAATTATGCATGTGCTCTCCCACAAATGAGAATTTGCCTGTCAAGAGGAGGAATTCTTTTTCCAACAACAGGATTTTCAAAACACCTGTAGCTCTGCACTCCACAGGGTGCTGTAGATACAGCAAACAGTTTGCATACTGCCTGAAAACACACCTCATCTCCCTCAGGGTCAGAATTTACTGCATTCCAATGTCAGAGTACCTGCTTGCTCCCCAGCCATAAGGGGTGGGGGGAATCTGCCTGAGCTCCCATTACTGAGCCGTTATTTTGCATGAATGTGTCCATAAATATACTTTGATGTCTATCATGTTTCTGGCAGACAGTCAGCGAAGGATCAAAAATTTCACAGGAATTTGGATTGTGATTCATTTCTAACCAGAGTTTCTTTTAAAATCCTAACGAACTTATTTTCAGGTACAGTAACATTCATTTTCTCCATCTTTTTAATTTTTAAAACACATAGTTATAAAAAATTTATATTTAAATCATTCAGAAGAGTAATTTCAAAAGAGCTATAAGAATAGAAACATTTCTATCATTGATATCTTGTTAAAAAGATTTCTTTTTCCTCTGGGTTAGTTTACAATTAAAAAACAAAAAGGAGATTGTCCCTCTAGACAAGGCTAGAGTGATTAAACCAAAACACAAATATAATTGCATGGACTTTGATTTCCTTAAAGTCAGTATTTCAGCAAATCTGCAGCAAAAATATTTTTAAAATGCAATATATAATAACATACAGCTGAGATACTGCTAAAGTGCTGCCTGAGATGGCGTTCATATATTTTTGCTATCATCAACTTAATGTGCAGCATCAACTTAATGTGCAGCAAAATGCACTGCTTACTGCTGTAGTTATTAAAATATTTGGTTAGAATAAGTGAATAAGATCACGTTTGATTCAATAAGTACCCAGCACGTTTATTTTAATGATTTCCTATTTTAATGAGCTGCGACAAAAGCAGTTTTCCCTGCGCCCGTTTCTCCATCTCCAGAGCTGCTGTTTGTTCAATGGATCAGATGTGTAAAAAAAAAAAAAAAAAGTTGAGCATTAATTGTCTCTGCGAACAGTCTTGCCCAAACAGGCCTCAAACGCACTGAAGGAAAGGTTGTTCCCTCCCCTGGGCCCATCCACCTCCCCAGCCATTGTGGAATAACAGCGGATGCATCCACCCTGCCTGGCTTGCGTGGTTCTGAGCAGAGAACTGTCCAGGGAACGAGGATCCCTGGGCTTTCAGCCGCTTGGCTCAGAAGTCTATTTCACCACTAAAGCGCACCAGTATCACCTGCCTAATGATCTTCATCAGGCAGTTCGGGGCTTTCAAAGAGAGCAGTTCTTAATTTCTTCCTATCTTAACCAGATTACCTGATAAAACTGAAAATTAGCATTGAAAGAAGAAGAAGAACACCTGCTGTCTCATATAAATTGTAGGTGAGATTAAGCTTCCAGTGGTGCCTGAAGAGATTTTAATGCTTAGTGGGATTTGGCCAGGACTGACTTCAGGCACTGGCAGTGTTTCAGAAGATAACTGCAATTTACAGCCGTCATACATGTGGTAGAAATTACTCATTCGGGCCTACAACAGAACACTCCCAGGTGGGAAGGAGCTGGGAGGCCGCACAATGTGGGCCCTGCCGTGGGAGGGAAGCAGGGATGGAAGGAAGGAAGGAGCCTCCAGGACTCACCCGCTGGGCCGCAGGTCGGGCAGGGGCCTGTCCAGCGGCAGGCGGTCGCTCAGGTAGGCGTTGTAGCCGTAATACTGGAATTGTTTGAGGGCAATCCGCCTGTTCTCGGGGCTCAGCTCCTGCCCCCAGTGAGCAAAGAGAGACGAGTCGGTGAACGCTTCGGCAGGGTTGTCTTCCAGTTTTGGGGGAGCTTCTACAAGAGACAAAGACGAAAGGAAACAATTTCAGGCTTTCATTTCATGGCCTCCAAGGATATATTATTTTAAAAAGCATTACTTTAGCTCCATGTGCTGACTGTAAGTCTTCCCATGATGTGCCCTCATGTACTCTTGTGTCAGTGTAACTATTAGTACCTAAGGCTCAAAATTTAGTACTCAAATAAAGTTAGGTAGAAACAGGGTTTTTTTAATCAGAATCTGACTAAAGGCCAGGACTGATAAATCTAAATGAATTAAATTTCAGAAGGAGCCTTATCAGAAAAGAATGTTTTGCATTTGTATACTAAGATGAACTATTTAATTTCAGCCTGCATTATGTTGCTAGGAAAAGACTGAAGATTTGAAGGGGAAAAACAAAGCATCTGTACATAATGCACAAAATGGCTGCGAAAGTCCATGTGTAAAATAAGTTCTTTAAAACTACATATTCAACTGAGAGAAATTTCACTGTACTTGGCATCCATGTTTAAATAGCAAACCAGTTTCAGTGATGCAATAACTTTATGGTCCAGTTTACCAATCCAGCCTATTTGAATTTTTAATCCATTTTTAGGAGCATGTGATGATGCTACTGGGATCATCACTTTGTAATATTTGTGTCATTAACAAAGGTTTTCATTTCACAAGGCCACATCTCTGGCTGCTACTCCAAACAGAGAAGAGAGCCAAAGATATACCTAGAAATCAATTTAAGAAGAGCTCCAGCACAATGAAATCACAGCACTCCTTCTCAATGTTCAGTTGCTCAGAAAGTCTGTTCAAGCTGACTTGTGAGCTTTGTGTGACAGACACATCACAGTTGACCACATAATCTAACCCAGAGAACCCTTTGTTTCTGTAAACACTTTACAATCCACAGGACACCAGTAAAGCAAGATCAAATACCTAACTTGACTCTGATTTGTCAACATAAACTAGAGCCTTGCAAATTAAAAATACCTTCTTTATCTGGAAGCTCTAATTATTTATCAACAGTCACCATAGCCATTAACAGTGAACCAACCAAATAAAGAACTCTCTTTTCTGAAGAGCTGTACTTACAAACACAGAGATTTATGAAAATTATGAATCTTTTGAAAATCTGTCAATGTGTCCAATAGGCAGAAACTTCAAGTCTCCCCAAAGTACTCCTCAGCACCCAGAGTCACCTACAGACCTGACTGGCTTAAGCTTCATGGAAACACCTAAAGACAAGAATTTATGTACTAGGAACATATGCCATCAGAATCCTCACTCCCAAAGAATGCCAGGAAGCATCCTTTGATCTCCTACTAAAAAGAACCCAAAATGCAAAAACATAAATTGAGAAGATTGAGTTGTTTGATTTGTTCAAGATATTCTTCTTTTCTCCCTGACAATACTGACAGGAAACTAATGGTTCTTGCTTCCCTACACTATGTTCCAACCTCTGTAAATATGAAATGTTTCTTTGCTTGTCAAAGTACTGTCTCCCAGCCTGAATTTGGGAATCAGCTCCAACTCTTCAAAGATGAAACTCTCAGTCAAAGGAGGAAACTATTCCGACAGGCCCTGCTACCACACAGATAAATGTCAGAGAGTGGAGCTTGGAAATTATGAAAGTTTGATAAATTCATATCATTTAGAGGGTCCTAACTTGAAAAGGGCAGAATAGCATTTGAATGCCAGTTCAAAAATCACAGCAGCATGGAAGTCACAGATGTCTCTGTCTTTACATGGATGAAGAGACATCCCAGAAACAACTGCCTTCACAGACTCACACTCACACAGGCATGTATTGAATTTTATCTAGTGACTTTGTGGGTGAGAGTATTTCCTAAAGTGATGTATGAATCTCTTGCTGTTTTCTGATTGAAAAAGTGCTCAGTAATCCAGGTCGTATCTCAATTTAAGATTTTCCAGTAACGGATATCAGTGAATTTAGTTTACAATCTCTACTAATCCACTTACCAAATGCAGTCATTTTTGGTATGCTAAGCAAACATGTTATTTCAATATATTGCTCTACAGGAGAAAAAACCATTAGCAGGAACTTTCAATTACAATTCCAATCAGTGGAATTAAGCACGCATCTCTGATGACAAAGTCTTTCTTTCCTTTACTTGGCTGAAAACCCTTGGGGAAAGCAACTTTATTCAGCCAGTCTCTCACAAGGAACAAAAATAATGATTACAAAACTATAGCTGCCTTTTGACTAGTCAACAAGGGCATTTGATGCCTTGGCCTCTTTAAAGAGGTCATGGCCTGAAGTCTCACAGCCAGTGCTCCTTACCACTTCTGCATTTGCAGGGTGATCATGGGGAGCGAAGGCTCAGAGGTGACCCATGAGTAGTACTGCCTGAAGCAATACACAGGTAGGCACATTCATCCGCTCAGTTATTACCAAAAAGGAAAGATCAGTTCCATTTCTCCTGTGGGAAGAAAGCCTGCTGTCTGCAGCACGTTACTGCCAATGTTATCATGAGGTCTTCCCTACTTTGCACACCTTGCAAAGCACTGTACCCAGACATGAGCCTGGTGTTATCTCTTGGCAGACTGACATCTTGCAGTTACATCAATTAGTACCAGAGATTTATTACACAGATGTCAGCTGGCTGCACACCTGGGCTGAGGAAGTCTCCTTCCAGAAGCCTGGCTGCTCATGGCATCAGCCTGGACTTGGTCACACACTGCTTACCTGAGCCAGAAACACCACAGTTTGTTTTCCAAAATCATCTCTGTCTCTTTAGCTCACACTCATGTTTTCTAGTCATATAATTAATATAAATCTATTGCTTCATCTGATCTCACTGACCAGCCTTCAAGATAGAAATTCACTCCCTGCTTTCTCTTTCTCATTGTATAAAATAAGTCAGAGAGACCAAATTAAAAGACGCCAGTGAGACAATAAGGCATAGACAGTTTGTTGTCTGATTGCTGCTTTGTTCTACAACCTCTGAAGAAAGCAAGTATTTAATTTATTACCAATTAACACAATCATTTAATTAATAACTTGGATTTAATCTTTATAAAAGCCTTTGAAGCTCATTAAGAGAGAGTTCCATTCAGATTTCATCCTTTCTTCCTAAGAAAAGTTACCATGAACAGGTTCACAATTAAGAGAAAGGATCAAGTCAGAAAACAGTTGCAAAAATAATTGCAGAGACAGATTCAGATATGCTGTTTGTTCTCACCAGTCCCTAAGTTTCATTTGGTTCTACCCCTTATTTGACTGCAGGTCTATTCACAAAAGCAGCAGTGTTTCATATCAAAGCTTTACCATTGTGAAAAAGCCTTCCATGGAAACAGAACAGCTTTACAAAGCCTGCAGTGTAACCTTATCTGCTGATTTCATTAAGTGCCAGTAACAAGAAGGTAGATACGGTAAGTCAGCAAAAATATCCCATCTGCAAAAATACCTTTGTGTCAGCTAAAGACATGCAGAAGGCATCAATAATTGCACTAAATGATACATGCTCAGGTGGAAGAATGAGTTGGAAATGATGCCAGGGTGTAGGAAGAAAGGCTTTGATCACGTGCTGCTCCAAGTCCTCCCGTGCCTGAGCCTTTGATTTCCCAGCCCAGAGAGGAAGGAGCAGGCCATGATTGCAGAGGTAAGGCCAGAGCTGTGCTTTGCCTCACCATGCAAGGTGCACTCATGATGTACATCTAAGCAGACTATCATCAAAGACAAAAGAAACCTCAGCTCTCTGGTGAGGCCTAACGGCCTCAGACTCTGGCCCCAGCTCCCAGCACTCAAAAAAAAAAAATCTATATTCAATTTCCTGCAGGCAGTAGCCTTTCAGCTTTCTATGGAAGGAAGGATCCTTTCATGCTTTTCCTCTACAGGTGCCCTTCATTTGTTAGGCAATCCATACCCTCTCTACCCTCTTGCCAGAGGCTATTTTACATGACAGATAAAAATCCCAGACTTACATTGGGTCACAAAGCTGTGAAACAGTGTTTAGAAGTATGAAAACTTTACCAAAACTGTCACACAGCAAGATACACAGTGGAAGATCCTAGTTTTAAAATCTATTGTAATTCATGAAAACACCTTATCAGCATCCTCAGAAATTACAGTTTGACAATTCCTCTCTTGCAAGGCTGCTCCCATGCAGGACAGTGCTATAAATCCTGTATCAGATGAGTGAACCTCTAAATGAAAACATCCTTGCTTGCATGGCATGGTGAAACATCGACAAGCAAAAGCAGAAGCAGCTCACCGAGATGCACCACTGCATCAGCCAAGGAGAAAAGTATGTTCAGAAGACAAAAATTGAAAGTTACAGTAACAGGTCTTCCCTCAAAAAACTATTTTACATATTCTCTCGCCTCCCCAAAAAAATCAAAATACTGTTGGCAAAGTGTCAACATTAATATTGCTTTGTGCTGAAAAGTGAACTTTACTGTTTTGAATATTCAAGTTAAGTTAATTCCCCTTGACATTCTAGTTTTGTTCCCAAAGAAATTACTTCAGCAGAAGTGCACCTAAGAAAAAATGCAACATCTAAGTGGGTTAAATTCTGCTACTACTGCTTGCTTACAACTTAGTAAGTCATATGAAACTTGGCAGGGTTTCTCAGAGAGACTGACAGAGCCTGTCAGACTCTGTCTGCACAGATGACAGAGAAACAGAGTCCTAATCTTAAGAAAAAGCAGACCTGATCCAAACTACATACAAAACATACAACAATACTGAGATGATTCAGCTCAATATCCAGTCTTTGCATATCCCAGCACACTCTGTAGTTAGTGTAAACACTGGACAGACAAGACAGACAGGGAATGGGAAAAAAACCAAAACACCAACTCAAAAAAAGAGGTGATCCTCTCCTGAAAAGCTATCAAGAAGTCATGATAACACTATGAATAGTGTACAATCAGACAAAACGTTAGAGATTAAACTGTGTATGACAGCACATTTAGAAGGAAATGCCAAAAACTCTCTCAAGTTTTTACATTTTTTAGAACTTGAAACACAATTTATGTGCTACTAATTTATATACTACTTTTATTGCATTTTAAAGCAGACAATGCACATACATGGTGGCATAAGATATTAGCATGCTACTAACGTGTATTTTCATTTGTTTCTGTTTGCGTTTTTTTCTGATAAATGATCCCATGCTTATTGTGCATATTAGGGTGGAAATTCAGTCTGATTCTGCTGCTTAGCACCCAAAAAGTAGAGAGTTTCACACAGAGAAGGTGGATGTTTCCTGCCCTGGCAGACTTTGATAACCCAACAGCTCCTAAAAAGTCGAGGTAGAAAAATCACTTTACACTGAAGAAAGATGCCTGAAGACCACTTTCAAAACCTGCTCAGCACTAGAGGGCAGCATAAGAAACAGGAAAATTTGGGTCTTAAGAGAAACTGAGGGGTTTGAGACTGCCTAAGAACTTGCTAAAGAGGTCTCAGAACTACAAGTACCAAACTTTTAAACTGCTAATTAACCAGCAAATTACATGCTAACGGTTATTTCCTATGAATAAGAAAATGGATAGGAGAAAAATGAATTTTTTATGTTAATACTAAACTATATGATGTGGGTGCACACAAACACTTTATAGGAACAAGGTCTTGGTAAGGGCTCTATATTTCTTCTGTATACTCTCCATCTGGCCTATTCTGATCTGAAAATACTATAAATCCTGGCCATTGCTGTTCCTACTAGATATGTTGTCACTACCAGCCTATTAAATTCCCCTCCAGCCGTAACTGTGCCATGGATGTGAATCAGGCCAGACAGGTCCATGCATCATTCTGGCAAAGTTAACATAAAGCTACTACAAGCCTGGACAACCTGAAACCAGGGTAAAAGCTTCTAATTTACTGGAACGGGATTATCTAAGGAAATGTATATTTCCAAGTATAACCCATTTCCTCTCAGATGGAGACACAGAGCTCTCTGACATGTACCAATACTGCACTTTTAAGGCTTTCTATATCCATTGACACCAATATTTTGACAGAGTCTGTCTTCTCAAATGGGTAAAAGCTGATTTTCCAAAAATACCTTATAAGGATATTGAAGACTAAAGAGTACCAAGTTCCAAATCTTCAGACTTCCTAAAACACAATTTTAAGCTTGTCCAAAGCAATGCCACTCTGCATTTCTCCTACTTGGAAACCAGATTTTAAGACAGCATCCAAGATTAAAGATGGTCAGAATAGTTATTTATTGACCATAACTTAAAGAATTACCATTGTTCATTTAAAACAAGAGTTTTTAACTGCAAAGTTATTTTTTTTTCGTTTCAAATAATTCTATATTAAAGGCACTAACTTAAACTTAACCAGTAGGCAAATATACCACAATTTTTGGAATAGCAGTCTAATAATACACTAATAATCTGCCAAAAACTGGCTGAAAATTAATTTGGTGACATTATTCAGTTGTGATACACAGATCTCAGCATTAAAAACTGCAGTGTAAGTGCTATAAACCAGTAGTGGTACCCATAATGGGAAGAGGAGAATGAGATGGGCACAATTACCTCCCTAATTTTTCAGACAAGCAGCATGACAGCCTTGTTCCAGGTCATGGTTCTGGTTAGGAACAGTAAGCCCCTCTGCAATGCTGATTAGATCAGACTGTCAAGGAAAATGCTAAACCAATTTAAGCTCTTTATCTCTGATCTGTGCAGTTTTGTGAGAGTGGCACTGGCCTAACACTTTTCCTGTCTTGGATGAAAAAGACATCATGTTATCAATCACACATAATGGCCATTCTTTTAATTATTTACGATAATAATTTCCAAACGCTCAGGAAATTTCACAACAGTGAGCACTGTACAAATGAAAATAAGAATGTACAAATTAAACCCCAGTTTTTCAAAACCAAGAGTTTTTCATCAGGTTAGTTGGTTACACTGACTATTTTTTCCAGATAAGAGTGGAAGACAACAAAAATTCACAGATGAGAGACCAGTTTGCATCCAGGAAACAGAGGGGTGCCAGAAACTGAGATTGCTTCTACTTGATGCTCAGTAACCACGCTGAATTTTTAATGATGACTTGCCTCACTTCCTTATCACCATGAAAGAAGTAAGTGGAAACACAGGAGACCTACATATAAAGAGCAAAGGCAACAGAGTAAACCAGGTTCCACATTAGGGCGTGGGCTCTGAGACCTCTCAACGACACAGCACAGCGAGATCCAGTGCAAGAAAGAAGATAAAAAGGTTCAGAATATTCCACTGATTGTAACTGCACGTGTTCCTAAATTTAGGCATCTGCTGATGGGCTTACTAAAATAGGAAGCTCATCTGCATTTAATGAATAGCAGACCACATTTTTCTTCGGGATTAGCGGAGTTTGCATCTGTGCAGCTGAGAGGATTTAAAAGCTCAGTGTGTTTTATATCATAAACCCAAATCTATGTCACCTGGAGTAAACATGAAAAGAACTTAACTATTTTGAAAACTATTTTGGCAGGAGTTGTCAGGCTGTGACATGGCTAATCATGTACACCAGGCTTTTCCTTCTATACAAAACTGAGCAGTCCCACCAAAAGTAGAGTTTACAAAAGGAAACAGAAAACCCATGTTCTTCTACAGTCACCCAAACCAAAGCACCAAAAATAGGCTTCCTCTTTCAGTAATGACACAAAATGAGATTTCTCTGTGCTTGCTGGGCTGTGCTGAGCTCCCTCAGATTAGTTCTACCTCAACAACTTCCATTCAGTTCTTTCAGTCCTCTGAGGAATTCTGTTTTGGCCACTTCTTCCCAAACACAGACGTTTTAGAGAGCAGCAGCTCCCTCACTCAAGACATCATTTTCACTTTTCCTGAGCGTTTCCAACATTAAACATTGTAAGGTGCTTCACCCCTTCCATCACCGTGTTCTCACCAGCACCTCAGTGCACAAACGCTTTGCTAAGTGGGCCTGTGCTTGCTTGATAGGGCTCCCGCTTCAAAAGTACTTTTCAAATGCTTGCAGACGTTATTGTACTGGAGCTACTTCACACTTCAGGGATCTTCCTAAGCTACCCCAAGAGACAGAGATGCGTTTCAGTTTTAAAGGAAACCTGAAGACTTACGAAGAAGAACAGGGCTGTTTCGAAGAGACAGCACGCACTTCTATAAAAGCATCTTCCATCCCCATTTGCCACTGCCCTTGTCATGCTTAAAGCACTGGACACAGACAAATGCAGCAGCAGAGAGCAAGGACATTTTAAAGGTTTGCAAACTTCACTTCAATTTTTGAAAGAAAGAGAAAACTAAGCATAACATAGCTTCTCCTCTTGGCAGAACAACATGACAAATTAAAAGCACTCTCCTGTCTTTGTTACCAAGTAGATGATTTGTGCTAATGTTAACATCAATAATACACTGAGGCTATCGAGATGTCAAGAATTCTCCTTGAAACAGTAAAAAAGAAGAAAAAAAAAGAAAATGCAATCAAATTAAGTTCTCTGGTTTAATAGGTATTTGAGTAAATGCTGTAAGATGATACTTTAGCTTAATTTTGGAAATAGGACAGCAAGTCAAAAACATGCTGAAAGAAGACAACAAATCATGTGGACAGGCAGCAGTCTGCATAAACAGAAGGCAAAGAGGAACTTCCAGATTACACACAGCAAATACTTTGGTTTGTTACTGTTCCCAGCTGACTCTCTATCCTACAACTAGGAACTTGGAGAAATATCTGCTACCTGAGAATTTTCCTCTTTTATCTTAAGAACTGCAGATAAAATGGTTTCAAATTTACAACATTCAGCATTTGCTTTGCAACTTGAAAAGGCAGAATAAATTTAAAAAAAAAAATTATTTTTGAAATTGCAATAAGCTGATGAATGAAGCAGCCTCTGCTTCAGTCGTGGGAAGAATGGAAGTGTCGGGCTGGCTGGCTATTTCTGCTTTGGTTTTTTGGGTCTTATTGTTTGGTTCTTTTTAAAGTCATCATTGCCCTGTCAGAATTTTAACAAAAACAAAGAAACACAAAAAACCCCAACAAAACAAACAAAAAAATACCTCGAGCCCTAAAGTACAGTTAGATTAGAGAATGAATCAAACTTATAGCTAGAAAATCAGTTTTAAACAGAAATAAGACGCAAGAGGGGAAATGACAAAGCCAAGAAAGACTGTGATTACTGACAAAATAGGAAACGAAATGAAAATAATGGAAAATTCAATTTATTATGCAGGATACAATGGACAATTTAGTTATTAATTTCTCATCATAAGACTACAGATTTCCCTGCAGATCGGTATGACTTTAGTGTGAGAAGCATTATTGAAAAAGCCTGAGATTCACAAATCAACCTCTTGCAAATAAGCTAAATCAACACAGAAGAAGCGATGTAGAAACATCTTCTATGGTTTTTAATTTATTACCTTTCTTGCCATATAAAATAAAGTTATACTTCGGTAAAATTCAGCCACGTCTTTTTCCTTCCTGTCCTCACCCCACACCTGATGATGAGCTTCTGGTAAACCCACAGAGCAAAAAGGATGAGGGGGAAAGATCCCCATCCCTTAGCAGCACATATTTTGAAATTGTACACAAATTCTCTTCTATTTTTTTCTCTAATAACCCTGTGTGTATCACACATCCTGAAGACAAACACAGCTTGTTCATTTTGTCTAAGATAAAAATCAGGACCCTTTGTTAAGAATGGTTCCAGTCCTCACCAGCACTGCAGCTCAATTTAATCCAGGCCAAAGGAGCATTGTGCCTCCTGCACTGCACCTACAGAAACACCAACATCTCACCGAGTTACCAAGAAATATTATTTAATGAGTTGAACACAGTACTTCTTCAGAAAGCCTGTTCTTCAAATTATGATTATCACCAATATGATCCAAATGACAAGTATTTTCTACCAATTCTCCTGTTCCATTGTAAAAGAGAGCAGAATCAGGCCTGGATCCTATAGTCTGTGCATTAAATAGAGGAGTGTATTTAGCAGATATCTCATATACACATAATCCCAGAGAGGTGTTTACTAATCCCAGCTGCTCTAAATTGAAACAGAATTATCCAGGAGTGTTAGCAAACATCAGCAAAATGCACCCTCCCCCACCCCCCCAAAATGGGTAATTAAAACAGACTTTCACCAGTTTTGTAGAATACCTTAATAATAGACAATCAGAGACTTTATTATTTATTATCATTACTTTTAGTAGGTTCTATTTAGGATAGATACCAGAAGAATATACTCTGATAAAACACCTGAGAATTGTGAGATATTCAATTTTGTATTTATATGCTTTTAGGAATTACTAAGCATGATAACAGATTTCATTATCCGGAGGTTACGTCCAAAATGAGCAGTGGTTTTTTCACTTGCTCCACCTGCCCTGCAGGTGTTTGAAATCCACAGGGCTTGCGAATTAATTACTGATCAGTCACTAGGGTGGGATGGGCTAATTAAACTCTATTTGAAAAAGAAAAGAATGAACAAATCATTTTACCAAAAGAGTCAGGACATTAACTGCACAGGAGCAGTGAAGGAAGAAGTTCTAGAAGCAGCCAGCTCTGAACAGAAGACTAGAGAGGAGCTGATGTCCCTTTGGAATAACTGTTGATCAATGAAACCAAGGATTTTCTATATTCAAAGTGGAAGTAATTTTCTCGAACAGCAAATGAAGTTTCTTAACAGTTTGTTTTCAATTAATCTTCGCTCCTGGAGAAAAGCTGCCCTTTAATACTTTGACACTTAAACACAGTTGGCAGTCAAGTAAAGGTAACGGCAGCAAAGGCTCCAGGAATTTTATAAACAAATCCTAGCCTGAGGCAATGCCAGAGAAATAAATTTCTTATCTGGAAAACGGAATGTTTTCATCCAATAAAAAGAAATAATTACGGGATAAATTGAAGCAAATTAGAAAACAGAAGGTGATTTCCCTGGCAGGAGAACTAAGGTTCATTGTCTTAGTCCTAATGCACAACTCCAAACTGTAGCCAGAAAAGTTTCCCCAAGCCCCCCACAGTAATTTTTTTGTGTCTCTGGTGAAGAGAATTTGGTAAGTCTGCTGAGAAGGCATGGCTTCCTCCATGAGCACAGCCACAATTTGTCTGGAACATTGTAATGAACCCACTTCTCTGTCCTCCTAACTAAAATGCACACATGGAATGTCTCTCTGTGTTCAGCCAATGATCATTGTGTGAAAGAGGTCAGCAGGTGCACAAGGACTGGAGATTTAACCCCCAGGTTGCTTTTGCATGTTAAGTTCATTTACCAGAAAAATATATAATCTGCATTTTAAGATCTCAATGGTTCTAGATAGCAAGATTTGGGTGTGCAACCAAGGGCCAGAAAACTTGTCAATGCTTATCCAAACAATCCTGAAAGAAACAGAGACTGATACCAAGAAAACTCCTACACTAGTTTGCCTCCATCCTAGTTTTGGAAGAGTGGCCTGCTAAAAGGTTCAGCAGAGGAGTGTTTCTGACTGTTTTTAGCATCTCTCTGCAGCTGCATCTCTGCCAGTGCAGGAGTTTAAAAAAAACATGCAAGGAAACACTGATGAGATCTTGCTCATCCCATTTAATTTACATGAGAGTAGGTTAATCAGAATCAGAGAATTGAGCAAAATCTTGTATGGTTTCTTCTCCAGTAAATGTTGTTACAGAAGGTTCTGTCCCTTCATAACACTTCTTTGTTTATGTACTTTCCTACCAAGGACCTAACAAGCTGTGATGGAAGAGGTGTCTGTTTTTCCATCACCACTCTTTTGGCTTCGTTTATCATGAGGTTCTCCAATGCTCTAAGAAATGGAACCACAGATACCAGATTTCCACTTACTGAGCTCCTCAGCTTCACCTACAGCCAGTGGAAAGTTTGTCATTGGTATTTTCCCACAAATTCTCCAGTCTAATTTTACACAATCTTCATAAGCCAAACTGTCCCAGCCACAAGCAGATCTTTCGGCCTCCAGCAGAGGATGATGGTTGAGTTGGGAACTTAGACTAAGGCTTAGACTTCTTTTCTCCTGTTGCTGCTCATAGTATCCTCCAGCAGTGGTAAAAAAAAAAAAAAAGGAGGATTTAGTTTTCTTCCTAAAATAATTCCTTGATTATCTCTGCACAACTGAGCACTCGTAGAAAAGCCAGAATGTTTTCCCCGTGGATCTCATTTTGCCATTGTAAAACAGGAATAGCAGCACATCTCCTGCCTTGCAGGAGTATTAAAACAAAGCTACACTTCAGAGCTGCTCAGCACCAGCCATCACTGAAATGCTTACAAAACCAATAAAAATCCTCTTTCTTCTCATTAGCAAAGATGTTAAGGCCAGCCATTTTTCACAAATTCCTCTGCATCAGCACACAGGCTGCACCACCAACAATCTTCAATTGCTCAGTGTCCCTGTCCCACAAGAAGTTAATTCTCACAATGTTGATTTCACTGTTTCCAAGCCACCAGCCTCCAACACTCTCTGTATTACAAGGAGCAGATGTTTATGTTACAATTCCATTTCCTTAACTAGTATCAGAGGATTTGTTCCGTGCGTAAGGAGATTTACTAGATTTTCCCAACCTCTTTAGAGTGTGGCTTGTGAGGAATATTAGATATTTCAGTAGCACTATTTCCCCTGCAAAGAGTCACATGGACTCAGATATTCGTTGTCTTACAGCCTGGCAAAAACTTGGTTCTCTGAACAAATGTTACCAAGAGGATTTCCATTCCCAACTGACTTAATCATACAGCAAGTTAAAATATACTGCACTCAAATAATTTTGTTCAGTCAAAATCCCTTCTTTATATTGTGTCTTTTAGCCCTAACAACACATGGACTTCTTTGCTTAATTACACAGCCTGCTTTACCCCTCTCTTTTCCCATTCCCCTTTTTGTTTTTCTAGCTCAGAGGTATGCAAACCATCTGTGCAAATAACATGGCCTCATAACTATCTTCAAATCTGTTCCCTGAAAGTGACACTACCAAAGCTGGAAGGCCAAATAGTACCAGCTACTAAGTGTTATGATTTATTCTTATAATGCTACAGCATTCAAAACTTTCCTGAAATGTTGCTGAAAAGATGCTTATATTTTATTCTCAAACACTTGCACAATATAGAAACATATGCCTATTTTATCACTTTTTTTTTTTTGTAAGATTTAAGTGTTTGGGATAATTAAAGAAACTACAGGGAATTTACATGCTCCATTTACATGAAGAGGAAGATTCCAGAGTCAAAAGATACATCCTTAGCCCACAAAAACACAAAGCACATTTATAGAGCCTCTGAAAGTGCCTGTCTTCAAATTTTTACACTGTTTTCTTTTAGCTTATATTTTGGGATCTGGTTTAGAAATTTACATTCAATTCCTCATTTTATTTTTTTGAATTAAATTAGGAAATGTAAAAGGATATATCCAAGTGAGATGCTACTTATACAGTCGTGCCACCAGCCAGAACTTTAGTAAACAGCATTATTATACTACAGGAGAAACACCGACATCATCTGACTTTGAATGCTACTGATGTAAAGAACACATGCCGCTTTTCAAACACAAACAAGAGTTGCAACTAGAGCAAAGACATACTTTTGACCAAAGCTAAATCCTTTCTCATAAAAAAAAGACCCCACTTTTCTATGTTTCAGGAGAAAAAAAAACCTCATTTAAATACACTCAACAAACTCATAGGTGCTTCTTATTAAAGGTATTTTCCTCTAGCAACTGTCACATGTTGATGCTCACAGCTTCCAACCCTTCAGAAAAGCCATGTTCTATAAACTTTTAAACTTCTTTAAAACTTCTCTTTCCTCTTAAAAACTTTAATCTCAGCATAACCCTAAGTGTTAGGATAGCTCTTAATGTATTTCTTCCAATATATTTTTTGCCAGTGTAGGGAATGGAAGAAGCAGAGGACAGGTAGGAGAAAGCAGAGGAAGCACTTTCATTACTTTCCCTTCCAACCAGCAAAGCAGAGCTGCTGTGTGGAAAGCAGTAAATTATGCAGGGGAAGAAGTCAATGTAAATCTGGTTTTTCTGGGGGTAAGAGGACACTTTACATAGCAATAGCACAGTGTTGCTCCTTTTCGTGTTTTCTGTAATGACTACTCAGATCTTCCTACTGGGGACCAACTCAGCCCTTGCTAATGTTTAATTTAAACACTAATTTTTAAACCACACTTTTGAAGCAAACAGTCCTTAATGGAGAAGATAAAACATGAAGGAACATTGAAACAGTAATTCCAACACTATCTTAACATCTAAGGAAAAGGAGTTATTCTTTCATGAGTATCAATTAAATGAACAGCTTTATATAAAGGATATTAAAATGACAAGACTTACAGAATTATAATATATCTTTCCAATAGGTAACAAGACATAATGACAGAAGAAAATACCACTGCAAACTAAGGAGGGATAACCCAAAACTTTGTTTCACTTGTGACTGGCTGATGAACGATCATGTCTTCCCAATCCTTAACTGCATTTCTAAGGTCTGCCTTTTAACGTGATCATCTGTTTGTCTTCTAGCCGTATTTGACAAATAAAATTAATTAGTTTGGATTTATGCAAGCTTCTTCACAGAATTTCCATTTATAAACATAGAATTCAATTTTTTAATTTAATATTTCCCATTAGAAAAGAACAGGAGAAGAAGGAATGAGATTTTGTCGTATTTGTCACATAATTCCATTTGATGTCATTCCTCTTTCAGTGATTTCTATCTGCATAATTTAATAGTTCATTAACATAGCACAGCCACTGAATCTCAAACAGCTGGTAATGATCATATTTCAGAATCTGTTAGCATCCACTTGCTACGATCTTGTTCTTCCCATCTTCCATCTGAACCACTTCCAGCTGATCAGTGGGGGGGAAAAGCGTTATTAAAACTAAAATAGCAGGGTAGAAGGCTTGCACTGTAAGAAGCGACACCCCAAATTTTCAGGTGGATGTTTTCACCCAACATAAAGAGGTTTCTGTGCAGCTTTTACTAATACTTCCCATGTGCATTATTTAAAAACACCCATATAGGTTACGTTGTTGGGGCTTTTTGCTTCTCATACTTTCAACTATTTAAAAGAATGCCTTCTCCTGTAAGGGAAATAGCTCTGCCTTTGGATCTGAAATCATTAGTATTTCTTTTATCACAGATGCTTCCCAGATCATACTCTAGCTATGAAATAAAAGCAGTCTTTAGGTAAATGCAAAAGCATAAGCACAGTTAATTGAGCGTGAAAACACATATGGATTCCTCAGACAGGAAACCAAGCTGCATTTTTTGCCCCCCATCTCATTTTTCCCTTCTTCTTCCTCAGAGTAGCTTCCAAACAAGCCAGTGCAATAAGCTGAAATATTTATCCTATAAGACTGTGAAAAACTAGATCTGGAGGACTGAAGACCCCACAAGGACATTTGCAATTTCCTCGTAATTGCTGTTGATTCTCCATGATAAATCCAGGCAAAATTAAGACTCTTTCCAAGGTCATTGAGGCCACTCTGCATTATTATTGAGATTAATGCCTATTTACACAAAGTCATATCTAAGAATTTATTCCCTCAGATCAAGAGAGAAAATGACTCTGTGGCCGCTAAAACCCCTCAAATCTGTCTGCAATTTCTCTGTTATCAGAAAGAACATCCTGGTCCCCAGTCTTCATCTTAAGAGCAAAAGCAAAATCGTGGGGGCCGCGTGAATCTCCCATATCTATTCAATAAATAGTCTTTGATACCCAAACTTACAATTTTCGCAGCTTATTTTCTATTCAGTGTTTGATGCAAAATTGACGTGGATATGCTTTCCTATTGCAGTCTTAGAATTTTATTTATTTTTTTTTTGTTAAAGACTATTTCACAGATTTATAGAACATTTCATCTCACATTGGAAGAGACTCATAAGGATCACCAAGTCCAACTCCCTGCTCGTGGCAGGACTGCTAAAACTAAACCATGTGACTAAGGGCATTGTCCAGATTCTCCTTGAGCTCTGGCAGGCTTGGTGCCATGACCACTTCCCGGGAAACCCTGTCCCAGTGTCCATCCATACCTATACTTAGCTTAAAGAAAGTGACACTGCAAAAATGCAACTTGTAATTCAACATCTATCTGAGTCTGTGATTTGTAGAAAAATGTGGGTATCAGGTTGCCTTTCCTACAGGCTGCCATGACCTACTGGGTGTCAGCTTCCCGGTGATTTATGTTTCCATCAACACTGAACAACAGCTGGTTCTGAATGTGTAAAACAATGCAACATCCAGCAGGAAGGTATCATGGTGCTTGTTCTAAGCAAAGAAACTGCTGTAACAAAGACATTGCAGGAAAAAGATGTGGACAAGAGCCACAAGAAAATACTGGGGTTTATTACCAAAAAACATCTCCATTTTTAAGGGTACATGTATTGGAGGTCTATTATATACTAATTCAAACACATATTAATTCATGTTTTACTGATTAGGTAGTTAATAACCCATCATGGTAATTCTAATACTTAAGAAAATTTTGCTACCTATATTTTAAAAATGTTATTTGGAATAGTAAAGGGTAGACACAAGCAGAGCATTCCCACAATTTCTACAATGAAAACATTTTTCTAATCAGTTAAAATTCACTGAAGCAAATACATCCATGCAAGCTTTTAGCTTATGCATAGATGAGATTAATTACTTGGATGAAAATTCAAAAACTTTTAGAAAGATCATTACTCTTTCTGTGAAATTAAATACCAAACTGTTCTCCTAATAAATGGAAGTCTTCATGAAAAGCCAATGAGAAACTATTGAATGAGAATTTAGATTAGCCTTGAGAATTCTGTCTTCAAGTTAGGGAAGCCGTTTGCATTCCTAACAGCCACCAGCACTATCAAGCTCATTACTTAACGAGGGCAATCCAGCCTGTAAAACCCACTGGCAACTCAGAAGAAACAGCTTTTAAGTCAAGAATGCTCTCTGGTGACACACTGCTGATAATGGTTTTTATGTCAATGGCTATGAGAGATGCAAAACATGCAAAAGGCAGAGATTTTATCTGCAAGGTCGGACTATCAGACGTGCACAGCACTCCCCAGAATACAAAAGGAAACATTACTTGATTTTAGTCGTTACCGAGTGTAATTATCTATCCTCTACCTTGCAAAAATTAAAGTGATCTATAAAAAAAAGTATTAAAAGCATTTTCCATTGGCTTGACTATTCTATTTATGCTTCTTTTTAAGAGCCCATAAAGCAACTTGTGAAACTATGGTCCCCCATACTGAGAAACTTGGTGATGATGCTGACACATCAGCTTACTAATTAACACATACTCTCCAATTGCAGCTATGCTTTGCTTCTTTTAAAAATCTTTGACAATAGAAATCTCTCTATAGCTCTGTGATGTTCTTGATGTGCAGTTAAAACCTTTACCCTATGTATTACCTATCCTGAAGGCAAATCATGACAACAGGATTTCCAAAGGGTATTAATTTATATTACTCAAGCCCAACTCTGACTAGAAAATTTTACTTGATGGACATTTAAAAAAGGTTTCACACTGTTTTTAAAGCTTTGACATGGTAATAAGTAAGCTAAGCTCCACTACACAAGGTATGTTGTTACTTTCCTGTAGTTTCAAGCAAATATTTCCTTTTCAAAAGTTGAAAAGCTGCTTTTATTGTCCTGACATTTCAGAAAAAGTTCCCGCTTTTTCTCCCCAGCTCTGAATATGTGAGTAGGAAGCCTATTCTCCCACATGTTCTACAGAAGCCTCATCCCACTGATCCCCCAGATACTCTTCAGTTTGCAGATATGCGTTACAGTCACAGTATTTGTTTTTAAACTTCCTCATCCTCCCACCAGAACTTCTCCACCTGAAGCTCATCTCTTTACAAACACTGCTCTGGAACAGTCCTCTCTGGGGCACATATCACTATTTAGACTGGCTTTCTCGTGTTTCCTTTCCTTTGTTCTCTTGTCAGGTTTCCAATCTCCTTTGGAATGATTCCTGTTCTCCTCTGAAGAGATCAGGATCATATTTTGGTACCTGTACTTGCTTTGTACACCACTCAAAAATATAGCGGATGTAATTTATCTGGAAAGAGTCAGAGTAGATTTCACAAAAACAATGCAGGAAGATGATAAATCCTTTGTTCCCAGTACAAAGGGACTCTCACACTAATCCAGCTTAAAGAGATCATTTTAGATCAAAGAGAAGCCAAGACTCAGTGTGTAAATTAAGGCAGAGAGACACATTGGCTTCTCTTTCCCTTCAGGCTCTGTCTCCTGCAACTGCTACATCCCCCAAAGGAACCACCAGAGAAAACAGCTCTGGGGTGGATCTTTTTCAGCACTTGAGCAGATTCTTGCCATCTGCAGTTCCTCCTTCCAGGAACAAGAGTGCCTTAATTTCCACTGTACCATGAGGGCAAGGACAGGTGTGGCAATGTGATGCCAGGATACCAGCTCTGCCCAGCTTACCAGAACATCTTGTCCGCACACATGGACAGAGCTTTCAGGGTACCATTCTGGAAACAGTGCAGCTTGTTAAAATTCTCTGCCAAATCACAGGACATGCTGAACAAGACCCAGTATTGAATAAAAAGCAGTGTTAAGAGCACTGGGTTGCATTTTATGGGACAAGCTATCGATTGTGCTTACCTGCAAAAAGTTTTTTAATTTATTACTTGTACTGATTCAGAAGATGGGAAATGATCCATATTTTATTATCTGCTTACATTTTTGCATAGCCATCACTCTGGCTAGCAAACTAAAGCTTTCAAGAAGGTACTGTCCAACTAAAAAAGACTGACAAGCTGAGGAAAAGTGACAGCAGAGTGAAGTTACCTTCCACAAGATACACCTGGCTTGCAATCACATCAAGCTGATCACATCAATTTGCCAGATGGGTGGAAGAAGCAGCCAATGCAGACAGATAGCCTATTACCTCTTCCAAAGAGTCTTGAAGGTCAACCAAATACTCACAGTGATTTTGAGGTGTTGTGATAGCTGGGTAATCCTCCTACAGGGAGCAACAGCAGTGAGCACAGCAGCAGGAGGTCCTGACACAAGCATTTAACAAGCAGGCTTGTTTTCAGAGGAGAACACTAATTGACACGAGTGCAGCTTGTGTAGTCAAATTTGCTGGGTTGCGTTCAGTTTGTAATCCCTTCAACCATAATCCATCCATAATAATAATACAAGTTTAATGCTTTACCAAAACATTCCCGCTTCCACACACAAAGCTGAAATCACTCTTTCACTATAGCATTATTAAATCCTCACTGTTCAGTGACTTGGTCAGGAATGCATTTTGGCAAATGCTCTGAGGAACAACAGATTCCAACACTCTCTTATAGTCTCAAGTATCAGGACAGATGTTCTTAGTTCCTCTTCATCAAACATACATGTCTGCTACCTCTGTACAGCTCAGCTGTACTTGTGCTCCTAATGACACCCACTGGGAGCTGGGAACGCACAGCCTCATCCAGTATTCCCTACAGCAAAACAAAGACATTGATTTTCCAGTTCAGGCAATATCCGCAGGTTGCCTCAGCTTCTTGCCCAGTTTCATCTTCAGCAAGGCATTTGCATCTTTGCAGTTATTAATCTCATCACTCCACGGTATTAAATACTGCTTTATTTTTCATTTTTAATAGAATGCTCTGTACTTCTCTAATATTTAGCTTGCAGTTCTTTAGTGGTAAAAGTATCATCTATCAGGTGCTCAGATAAAGAAAAGAGTTCTTTATTCTGTTCAAGATCTGTTGTTTAAAACTACAGGTATGTTTGGCATGTGAGTCCCACACTGTAAGTGATCAAAACACAGAAGGGTCATCAGCCTCAGGCAGTAGACAAAGTCTTCCAAAAAATGAAATCTGCAGTTGCTGCTGAACTGGCTAATAAATACATGTGGCATTGACATTAAGACAATAAATTTAAACCCTTTAAATAAATAATGTCTTTAATATGGTCTAGAAGAGGGATTTTTTGATTTTCTTTTTTTTCTTGCTCCTGTTATTTATGTTGAAATATTAGCCTGGGACCAGAAAAAGAGAAAAAAATGTTGAGAGAGTAAATGAGATACAGCAACTGAAAAGAAAGAGCCTCAAGCATAATGCAGCAGTACCTGCCCAACAGCTCTCTCCTCAACCTGTTGGATTCTGTAAGGCTGTTAGAGCAAAACTTAGCATCTTTAAGAAAAATGCAGGAGTACGCACCATACTCGATAATCAGATTTTTAGCTGAGACAATGTATATTTATGCATTTTTTGTAACTGCTGGATTTGTTTAAAGCATTGTCAGCTGCTTTTGGAAGATAAGAAGGAACATATAAAAGAAAACCTCAAGAAAGATTACCGTCATCACAGAGAGTTTACAAAATGGAAAGTGGGCTGTGAGTAGAGGAGGTTATAAATTTTACAGTGTTTTTGGATTTTATACATTGAAGAATAACCTCAATCAGATTCCTTGCCTGCAAGGAACAGAAACTCTGGCTCTGCTTCTTGACAGCCACAGATGGTAATGGGCAGCCTCAGCTCAGCAAGCCTTCCTACAAATGGATTCCTGCAATATTGACCCAGCCATGGCATCTATGAGCTGCATCCTGTCCCAAATTCCCTGACCTTCACGAGTGAATGCTGAGCTTGGTCCTAGACCACTGAAAACCCATACTCAGTCAGCCTCAGAGCCAGCACGGTGCTGTTTGTTAGACTGAAGTGGGATTCCAGTCCTACCCACAGCACTACTGTGCACTCCCCACCCCCACTTCTCAAAATACCTTCCTAGCTATGACAAACACGGTTTTTTTTAAAACTTCTCAGTATCTAAAGCATAACATTTAAATAACTTCCCGTCCCCAGGAGAACATACAGAATTTTCTTCTATGCTCTTTTTAGGCCAATACAGTAGAAATGGTGCGTCAAGTACACTTCAAACAAGACAGTTTTGCTTAATAAAGACCACATTAAATACACAGCCTTGCATTCTGCTCCAGCTGTGCTTAACCCAGGCCTCTCTGGTCAAGAAAAGAAACACCTATGAAGCATGACAGATTTAAGATATGCCCCTTCCCAAAGCAGCTCATTAACAAAATAGATCAACACTCCAAAAAATAAATGTAGGCCTAAGCTTGCAGAAGTGCCTCTGAAAGATGGGCAGCTCAGGTGCTTCCATTCTCTCCCTACCTGACTTTTTTTTTGTTTTTATCCTTTTGGTTTTTAATAACAATTCACAACTCCAGACAGGTTGACAACTTATTGCAAAGGATATTTCTTCAGAAAAGTTCTCATCACTGACTGTGTACCATCTTTATTGCGTTGGTACTGACATTTAATGCTCAATAAATCTGCAGCCCTTCAGTGGAGCTCTGCCTTGCAGTTAACCTCAGACTTCTCCTTTTCCTTTGATACTTGAGGTTTTCCAGGGACCAGGAGTTAGTTCCAGATCTGGCACTTCATTATCATGCAAGCCACTTGCTTACACTCCTTCCCACTGGCAAGATGAATCAAGAAAAAAGGGCAGGAAAAAAAATTCCTCAGGGTCTTTCACAAAATTTCCCAGCTGTTTTTCTCTCAACACACGAAATCAAACTGTGTCATTCCACTGAGCTGCAGTTTACAGCTTCCCCAACAGCAGTCACTGCAAAGTGAGTGAAGACTGACAGCTCTCCCTGCTAGATCTTCTGGCACAAGCTCATCATGAGACTCGATGGGGAAGGGTCAGGGGACGCTCCTGATTGATGCTGTCTCTCTCAGAACGGGGTTATGTAATAATTCCTCACTTAAAAATTCCTGCACAGAAGCAACCCAGTGAGGTGAGAAAGGCAAAGCACAGTGCATAATGGCTAGGAGGGTTCTGAGAGAAAGGGCTTCTACACTCCGGCTCAGAAACCTTTTACCCCAGGGGAACTGTTCAGATGATTTTCAACTGGCAGCAGAACTCCCTCAAGTAGAGCACTTCACAGGGGTTTGCAGCAAGGCTCAAGTGCAAAGCACTCCAAATTCACTGAGGTATGACAAAAAAGAGAATTTGGTTGACTCACCTGAACTGGGAGCACACAAGTGATTCCAGAAGACCTTTTTATTTATCTTATTGGTAACTGCCAACAGAATTAAGCTCCAGAGTCAATTCCCTTCAACTGTTTTTATTTTCTAGGTGCCAAAAATTAATTACAATCAGTTAATTTGATCTACAGTGTATTTCCAGAGAAGCCAAAAGCACAGGTGCCTGAAAGAAAGGGTCTGACCCCTTCAGAGGGCTGTCAAACCACCGCATCTCAACAGGTAACCCTTTGTTAACACAGGTATGCAAAAGTTACTGACTGGAAAAACCACACTTGTAGATTCTCAGCTGCTGGAAACTGGCACTTCTCCAGCACCAGAAACAGCCTGATTCCCAATAATTCTACAGATAATGTGACCCCTTCACATCATAGATGACAGTGAATGAAGAGTGAAATGTGACAGTCGACGTATTCCTTGGGGTTAGATTCCACTCCAGGCTGGAAATGAAGCATATGGAGTGCTTCACATGCATGCCGTGTACGATACATGGGAAAAGCCAATCTTGTTGGTTTTAGCTTTCTGTTTCTTACTAATGTTTCTTTTAGCTACAAACACTTGAATTGACAACTCAAGCTTTCCTTAAGGAAATAAAATTTCTACCATTCTAACTGCAGAACAAACCTGCAAGTCCTAAAATGAGGTCAAAAAGTTGAAATCCATAATGGAAACTCAATATTTTTAAATTATACCCTTCCTTGGTGACTTTTGTGATTCAGATATTTGAGTTCAAAATGCTTAGATTTGACAATGCCACACTTACTAATCACAGTATTTTCATTTTGGCATATAACATGCTTACACTTTAATACCAAATTTGATTCTAGGTTGTAAAGAAATGAAATTTAACTATACCCCTTCCAGAAGCCACTTCAAGCACAGAACACAGCATTAATATGCCATTACTGGGATGTGAAGCAGTCCCTTTCTTCCTCTGAGAGACTCTGTAATTCATTTTCTGAACCAAGAGTATGAATGTTACAAACAAGTTTTGCATACTGCAAACATTACATGTTGTCATTTTGACTACTTATTCATTTGTCCATGACAGGTTTGTTTCACAGAAATATTCCCAAATTTCTGTACGTCTCCACAATTACCTCATTCTCCCTGTTCTTCCCCAGCAGTGCCAGCCCTCCCCTTTGCCATATCTCTTACCTCAGGATAAGCACAGAGGACATTCTGTGGTAAGATCAAGACAGAAGTAATCTTTTTCTTCTCTCTGCCAGTCCCCATTTCATTTTAGTCAATACCTGTGTGTTCACAAAACATTTGACAAGAACATACTGATTTTCTGCCTGCTTCTTTGTCATTCGTGGTGCAACAGGACAAGCAGCTCTAGACAGACAGGACAGACTGTCTTTGAGGAGATAACATTCTATTAGTGACTCATACACCATCTTGGCAAGTAAACCAAAGCCATCGCACCGGATTTTAGCTTTGTGCCAGATTCTCCGCAGCTTTCTGGTTTAAATAGTGTTTGCACTTGTGTAATGCGATGTGATACACAGGCACCAGTGGCCAGGACTGACTGACAAGAGGCAATGGTCTCAAGTTGGGCCACAGGAGATTCAGGCTGGATATTAGGAAAAATTACTTCACTGAGAGCAGCTGAGCATTGGAACAGGCTCCCCACGGAAGTGGTGGAGTCACCATCCCTGGAAGGGTTCATAAAACAGGTGGCCATGGTACTTCACAATATGGTTTATTTGGCATGATGCTACTCAGCCAAAGGTTGGACTTGATGCTCTTGGATGTCTTTTCCAACCTTAATGATTCTACGAGTCCCCAGTTCAAACGGCTCCAACAAAACAACAGGATGTTGCATAGCGTTCCAATCTGAGCGATGCGAGCACTAAGCACCTGGCCCGAGAAGCAGAAAACAGCATTAAAGGCTACCTAAGCCTTTAGTAATGTCTTTTTGATAGCAGTAATACAAGTGTTCCGCCAGAGACACCGAGTCTGTAAACAAGACAACATTTCACCTTGCACTTTTCGTGATTCGTATCCATGTGCTCGCTCAACAGCTTAAGATTTTTCTCTGGGGTTCTACACAATATGCTTTTTTTTTTTTTTTTNAATTTTTTTTTTTTTTTTTTTTTTTTTTTTTTCCTGGACTAGATTTAAAAAAAAACAAAATTTGGAAAAAAGTGTGGCCATTGAATGACTCATTCCGATTCACTGACCATTACACAGCTTAGCTCAGGAAATGGTAAAATTCCTGCACTTTATTCATTTTCAAAGACAGAACTGACTCTAAAACACAAAATACTAAACCATTATGATGACATACTGTTAACAAACTAAAGTATTCATTTTAATTACCTTTCATCTTATAAAAGAAACAATCAGATATATCTTTCAACCAGACAAAATGATTTTTCATTAAAAAATCTTCCATTGATTAATTTTTTTTCCAGGATACATAACAAGGCATTGTGCTAGATTTATATTTGAAGCATGCTAATCATAGAGATGAATCATACAAATGGATTTTTATTGATACACAGTCTTCATGGTAATAACATTACTTATTTTACTGGTACATCTTGCTATCCTGCAAGGAGATTTCTTAATGCTAAAATTCAACATTTTATCAAAAGGTACTGGGTGTATTCAAGCAATCAAAAAGTTTCCCTATAAAAGTCTAGAATTTCAACTACATACCTGGAAGTTCAGATTTCATTTGAACTCACTTGTGATGCTCTCTACAGGGTCAGAGCCAAGTACTGAATTTCATATTGCACACTGTTTTGTGAGGTAGACTTCATAGGGAAATACAGCATTCCTCAAATTTTTAATTTTAGAAATTGTTACGGATTATGCATCTTAGATTGGTTTTTCTGATTTGACTATCCTCCCCAAGAACTACATAAATGAAACCTTCAGGCTACACTTATGTTGCTTCCATTTTCCTTTTCTGAATGCCAAGACTCTGATTAACTTGATTCTATCCAAAATGTAAACATGAAACACCAAGACCGTTTAATCAACCACAAAAAAAAAAAAAATAAAAAAAAATCCATTACTATTCCTGAAGTGAAAGGCACATCTATGGAGTCTCTTTTTTGCATGTAATATTTAAAGCAGTCTAACAAATAAATAAGCTGCTATTCTACCTCTAACTTTGGCCTATCAGAAAATTTTAAATTATTGTGAGACAATAATGAGTCACCAGAAAGAATGAAATCTCTTGCTAAAATATATTCAGACATGTCACTGTATCAAGGATGAATTTTGAGCTCTAGAAGTTAAATTTTCATCAGTGCCAAAAAGATATTTAAACCCTCAACTGAAAGAACTGAAAAAAGAAAGATCAGAGATTCCAAGTCTCATCCCACATGAGCACCTTGACTACTGATTGGTTACTGCTGGAACAATCACCCTATTCTCAAGTCCCTTTTTAACGATAAATGGCAAAAGCTCTTTGAAAGTCATTAAATGAAAAACTTTATAATCCCTGAAGGCTTCTGATAATGACAAAATTGACTTCTGCATAGGTCTGCTCATACAGTTAACAATATTAAGAGGGAGGTGTGTTAGCAGATGCCTCTATATACATTTTAAAATAATGTTTAACTCAGTGAAATAAATCTCTTTTTAATCAGCAATGCTTTAAAAGCTAAATTACAGCTAGAGTATGTAATGAAGAGATAAAACTCTCTGAATAAGAATCAAAATTAATACAAAGAAATTAAGTTATAATTGCTTGAGGAGAGGGAACTATTGAAGTTTATGAGATAGTTAAAAAAGGCAAATCACGGTAGTTTCACAGAACTCTTGTTCAGAGCCTGCTTTTCTTCTAATCTCAAATTTTCTGAGGACACAAAGCAGAATTTCTGTAAATTTTAGGGCAACACATAAAGCCTGATCCCTCCAGGTCAGATTTGATAGAATGACTTAATTTTGAAACAATTATCTCTTTTCCAAAGCACTGAAAACACTGCTACAGGGTGCTCATGAGTGGCATAAATCAATTTAGGAAGTCTGTTAAACAGCAGCCCCTTTCCTATTATCCAGGAGAAGCAGCAAGGCTCTTCACCTTTATGGATGCTATTTTAAAGGTCCAACTTACCTTTTTACAGAAATTTCAGGGTAATGAAGCTCAAAGAAAATTATCCTCTTTATAAAATAAACACATCTGCTTTCCATAAATGCAACCAACTGCTAAAGAAACAAATAGAGCAAGATACGCAAAAGGGACAAAATTTTTGAGATTTAGCTGTTATACAGGTCTCCATTACTGACAGAACACTAACGCTACATCCTCTAGTACAAATTAAATCAGGAACTCACACAAGAGCAGTAATGGAAAAACAATTTGCAAATTTTCATCTTAGTACTGGGTGGCGGGCCAGCACCTGCCAATTGGTGTTAACATCAGACCATGAAAGCAACACAGGATGCATTAATTGTGTAATTTAGGACATGTTCCTCTTTGAAAGGTACCCAAATATGCATCAAAGCATACCACTGGGGGTTCAATCTTTCTCTTTAATACAGCTCTAATGTATATCCATGGATGACTGATTACAATTTGTATTCGACATGTACTGCTTTAGTCCTTTTTCTTACTAAAAGTTTGCAGAGGCCAAAAATCTCTGATATGAACACCACTGTGTTGAATCATAGAGGATGACTGCATCCAAATCCTACTGACAGTAACAGGAAATTTCTTAGGAGGTGTTCAGTTCTGAGTGCAATGCAAGGTGTGAATGCACAAGGTCTCTGCAGATAAAACCCCACCAAGTACCATCTTTGGATGCTCTGAATTACCAGCTAACACTCTGCTGACACTTCAAGGCAGTCATCACAGTCATGCCCTACAAAGCTCAGCTCCTCAGGCCAATTCTGAGCTGCACCTTGCAGCCCAGCTGTGAATCAGCACCCTGAAATTAAGATTCCATTCGATGTAGGCTTTATTGCAGTTTGAGAAAGGAATTTCTGTTCAGGCAGCCTGGCTGCTGCCTTTGCAGCTTAATACAACAGCTCTTCTTCCGCTCTCTGATTGTGCAGAGTCGTGTTCTTCCAGCAGCTTCACAGTTCTGTGATCAAAGAAATTAATCCAGACCATGCTGCCATTATTCAGAGCCACAACTAACACAGCCTTCTTAACAGCAGGGCAGCATTTCAATCTAACCACGGTCACAAGACATCCCCTCAGCTGATTTGCCAAAGCAAATCCCAACTGCACCGGGTTAGACACCAAACCCATCGTCTGCAGTCTGAGAGAACATCTGCAGACAGAGCCAAAATTAAACTTCTAGAGAACACATGGGAGAGGACTAAGGGAATTTCACTCTCATTGCAGAAATTTACCCAGACTGTGCCATATCACAGGAACTACTCGGCCCCAAGTCCCAGCTAGGAAGATGGGAGAAAGGAAGAAACTTATAGTGAATGTTAAGTGAATTCAAGGGTCTGCAAACAATTCTTCTGACAGTTGACTAGTTTGCTTCAAAGGAATCGGTAATCTCAAGAAGTCACAACAGAAAGTAGTTTTTAAAATCTTTCAGACAAAAAAAAAAATAACCATTTTCAATCAGTATGAACAGTACAGACTCATTTGTATGGATTAATCTGAAAATATCTACAGAACAAGAAAAGGGGAACAGATTTTCAAAACACTGTTTCTGTGATAAAGTAGATATTTATAAGTCTATACCTGGAGAGACAGGTACTTTCACAAGTTACTTTCTTTTCTATGACTTTTGTTTCTCTGCAAAAACTCGTATTTCTTTCATTGGTGTTTTTTTCTTTTCCCATTCTGAATCTTTTTTTCTTTCTTCTCTTTCCCAAATGTCTAAACAAAAAGGGAGATTCCTCTACCATTTGAGAAAGAGACAATACTGGAATAACTCCTGACAACATGAATTAAACTCTTAGATTTTCTTTGACGTATTTCTAGAGAAAATGTTAAAAAGCACAAGAAAAGTATCTGTGAGTTGAAATGGAAGGGAAAACACTGGAACAAAAATAAAGTGAAAACACAATTACTTCATTTCCTTTTTCCATAACCTCAGCAGATAATTGATATTACCAATTTAAAAGCTTAAAATTGTACATTTTATTCTGTTTAATACTGCAGTAATCCATTTGAAGGAGTCTGCCTAATTTTAAATAAAACATATGAATTCTTGCCTTGTTGCTTTTGTTCTGCAGGGAATTGGCGATAGCTATTTAAGTAGCCTGAGGTCTCTGTAACTTTCTTGCAATGGTATTTCTGCCCAACATCTCAATCCATCAGAGAAAAATCCTAAGGTCCTCTAATAATGACGATGTTACATGGGGAATACACATGGAAATACACTTACCAGTACTTTGTGCAGTATGACAGTCTACAGGAAAGCTTCTTTATTTGCATTTCAAGACTACAACTCAAAACTTGATGAGAAAACTTCTAACCTTAATTTCCTTTTTCCTCTGTAATTCTGAAGAAATTAACTGTAATTCTGAAGAAATTAACTGGCACGAGCTTAAGATTCTTCACGATACTGACCGAGACGCTCCACGTGATGTAAAGCACACGACGAAAGTGTGCTATGATAACATTGCCCTGAGGGATCATTCAGTAAAGAAACAGGTGCCTCTGCTCTACCTATTTATTGCTATTTTACTGTCCAGTGAACTGCATCAGTCCCAGAGCAGTGTAGGCTGCGTCCTGCAGCTCATTTCACAGGCTCTTTTAGACAAACAGTAGGCATGAATTCAGCAGCAGAAGAGACTTCCAGGTTCACTGAGGGGTTATTTTCACTCTGGAGTGGTAACCACCTCCACAGTTCCCTGAAGTACTAATTGCTGAAAGCCAGCAGAATGTTTCAGGGAAGCTGCTGCTTAACACACTTTGTCTTTACTCCATATGCACTGGCTGCTGCCAGAGACAGGAAAACAAACCAGAAGAACCTTCCTGTGACTAGCTCTATATTCATTATGTAATACATACATTATACCATGCATGATGCACTCTACAGTGCCGTGCTCATTACACAGCACATACATTATATAGCACACTGATCATTTCTAAAGCAGGTAATTATGCAGTGAAACTTATTAGCCAAAATCCATGCAGCAAACTCTGACCCTGTGAAATATGTGTGAGCAGGCATTTTTAAAAAGTAAGAGAGTAAAAAGAAAATTGGGAAGAGGAACTTAATCTGCTTCTGCTTGGTAATCAACACTTTTTTGACTCCAGGGGTCAGATATGCAAAAGCTGTAGCTGAAGTCCCAGAACAATACTTTCATCAGGAGAGGGTCTGGCCAGAGAAACACAAGTCACTCTGTTTCTTACGTAATGCTGCTCACGCACAAAATACATGCATGAGGTGTAGGTATTTGTAGAACTTAATTCAGAAAATTAACATTCTAATTTTGTGCACTGGCCTGAAGGAGGCTAAATAAAAATGTATATGCTTTCATCGCTTTATCTGAAATGGGAGACCTGTTAGTGTGGTGTGTCGCAGAAATGAGTTACTACATTGAGTTAAAACGTGGCAGTATCTCTGTTACTCTGCACTTTAGTGAGAGGGAAAGGATTAACTATTCATAATAGTGAGATATTTATCGTGGGAGCCTTAGTAACAAAGCAAAACAAGCAGAGTGCCACATGATCTCTTTCCAGTTTTATACAAGACATCCTTTTGGATCTCTTTCTTAGTGAGCCTCTGCCAAAAGGTGAAAGCATGACAGGTATTAAAGAGGGTAATTAATACAACACTTGGTTGTGCCCTACATTCTTTGTAAGGTAAAATGTAAGGGCATGTCAGAAAAAGAGGTCAGCTGTAATCAGGGAGTAAGGAACTAATCTGCAGTTTGAGCTGTGGTGTTTGAGATCAACACAGATTACATTAATCTGTGTGACCTGCCTGCAGTGACTCCAGCCATGTGACACCGAAAGCAGTCGTCATCAGGCTCCCGCAGATTAATGCTTCCACAGGAAGCAGGGGAGAGGCACTCAGCACAGCTCACCATCTCATAAGGAGTGGAAATGACAGCACAAATAAGATGGATTTCCAAGCCAAGTACATCTCACTGAATTTCCATGTCACTTTGGTGTGCTTGCATTCAACACGAGCCAGCAGCGACTTGTTTTTATGCATTCCTGCGCACAACACTCCGTGGTTCCAAAGATAAGTTTCGTAACAACCTCTTGAGGATGCAAATGTAAGGCACCTCTTGTTTCCCGAGAGAACTCTCACCTCCTACTTGAATACAAGCCCACTGAAGGACTCTCATGAATAAATCTCATTGTGGAAATCCCAAGGCCACTGCTGAATGAACAGCAGCACCTTTCAG
This sequence comes from Dasyornis broadbenti, assembly GCA_013397935.1. Classification (NCBI taxonomy): domain Eukaryota; kingdom Metazoa; phylum Chordata; class Aves; order Passeriformes; family Dasyornithidae; genus Dasyornis; species Dasyornis broadbenti. The sequence continues at coordinate 611,069 of VZRN01003359.1, forward strand.
AGGTGGCGTGTCAGTGAACCCTTCCCTGCCTCCGTGAACTAAGAAACACACAGAGCAAAAAAGCTGCAAGGAAGGGCAGTCACACACACAAATGTGCTGCTTGAGTTGACGAAATAGCTTTCCAATACTTGCCATTAAAAACAGTCATAAACCCCTGTTTATATTCCTGCAATATGCTTCAATTCCCACTTTAGGCTTGGTTTGTACATTAAAGGTTTTTTCCTCTCAGGCAAACAGAGATGACTACCAGTTTCTTCATGGGACTCCACATGCCAAACTCTTTGTAGCCCAGGGACTTTATTTCACACATCTTCCTGCCAGAATGTGAAATTACTGATCTGAGCTTTCTTTTTTTTTCGGCACTCACCAACCTTCATCTGAAAGAAATCCAACTACACAATGCTTTTCTATATTCAGTTTTCTCTAGGATCCAAGTTCCTTGGATCCCATGTTCCAGCTAGGGTTTATTTTTAGTCCAGATGGCATTTGTTCTAAGAGTCACAATATGCAAAGAGATCTGGATGTAGTGTTTAGCATTCATTTCTCAGTACAGCTGACAGTCCAGAAATCCGCTCGGTACAGGACCATTTCTGAGGACAATGGAGGATTATATTAGTTGATAAGAACAGACATCTGATGAACCACTGGGGTTAAAAGGGCTAAAATTTATTCATATTCTGTTCAGGTTCAAACCCTCAATTTCCACACTTCCCAGCAAAATAGCAGAGTGGAATCTTCCGTGCTAGCCTAATTTCCCACTAATATAGTTTTCAAAACTTTTTTTATCTCTCACTGCACAGATAACCAGAAAGGCTTGGGGTTTTATTCTGTGAAAGATGATCATGAATTTTCCTCTTCAAAACATAAAGGGACTGTAAAACAGAAGATGTTTTAGAACTTGATAGAACTGTCAGCCTCAAAGGACAGATGAATCCTCTACTGCCCCAAGGAAGACTACTTGCGGCCAAGACTCATGTGATTTCCATTTAAAATACTCTTACATCTGAATGAGTCTTTGAAAGCATTTTGATAAGCAGAGCAGGGTGAGGATACAACAGGTAAATTTCCTCTCCTGGGTTATGAGGGGTTGTCTTGCCTGCTGACATCTCAAAGAAAGAAGCTTTTCAGACCTGAGCAAAGTAGCTCAGGTGAGCACTGGGCAAGATTGTCTGACTGCCTCTAAGGCACACAAGAACTTATATTCCACTAGGAATTGCTAAAAACAACTTTGCCCTGGTGTTGCCACACAGGCTGCAAGACAATTATAATTCAGAAGAAGACATGAAGGCCTGGAAAGCCCAGAAAGAATGTATTCTAATAAAATGGATTATTTCTTATATTCCTATGTACCCTTCTCCTCAAGCACAACAGGAGATAAGGTCAGCTTCCATCTTTGCTCCCAGAGGTTGGGATTCCCTGGGAAAAAGCCCTTCTCTTTGAACTGGGTGAGTGCTATGCTGCTGTGTGTGCAGATTCTTAGCTGGCATAAAGCAGAATGATTCCACCTAATTGTGTAAAACTACACAGAGCATGGTGAGGACCTATTTGTCAGAGTAGCAACTAACTTACTGTGTAGTAAAGGTTTTATATGTATTTATTCAAAGTGAGTTTATAACTGACTCTTACTACATAAATTTAGACCATGTTCATCAAAAATAGGTCTCCATTTTTTTAGACACAGCTATCCTGTACATAAAAATCTATGTGACAACAACAAGATAGACCGGCTAAAATGAATTAGAAACAATAACAGTTGATTAGTTTGCTACCTTTATCTATGCTAGTTAAGGATTTTCACATCATCCATTTTACTACAGATGTCTGGATTTAACAAAGCCATTGTTAGAGGCATTAAAAACCTTTCACAAAAAATGTTTTCATAGTAAATCAGATTCAAGGATGCAAAGAGTACACATGGAATGAAGCCTTTTGCATCCATGAAACTGTCCTGTGGCCACCACTTCAGNNTCCCTGGTTGCCCCCACTAAAAACACTTGATTTTTCTAAAAAAAAAAAAAAAAAAAAAAAAACCGCCAATAAAGCTCATCTCTTTTTCAATCCAAGCCTATTACAGAGAACAAAGAAACCAGGGTGAACATTTTGTGTCTTAACTGATAGGTCAGAGAGTAGTGGTTGGTATCCAACTAAATGGCAAAGGAAATGATGCATAAAGAAGAAAATTGTAATGCAGCCATGGATCACTTCTGACACTTCCAATTAACGTTTTGTTTAGTTAAGCACTTACAAGTTTTAATGAGAAGTTTTGCAAAAAATTAATTAAAAGACTTCCACTTTTCTTAAGCTGTCTGACTTCACAAAAAAAAAAAAACCAAAACCCCTAACACACTGTATTTTTATTTTATTGTTTTCATACATTTTATTTTCAGATAACTGCACTCCAGAGCAATACTAAACTCTGATGCTGATTTCTTTGCAAACTAAGCACTCTACACAGCTCTTCTTTTTATTAGGAACATTTGCATGGCAAAATTCTTAAGTTTGCATTATTAACATAGTAATTTTTAATAATTCTATTTCATGAAGGAAGGATTATTCCATCTACAGAAACGCATCTAGTAAGAACAGAAAATCAACTTCAAAACTGAAAATCTCTCCATAATTAAAACAGAACCTAAGCAAATCCCTAGTGTGAACATCAGCATAGTCGTTTCATCTGTTAGTGTTCTTCTTCCTAGTATTTACTGAGAATGTGTGTTGCTATGATATAGAAAAAAAATCAAGGTATTTGTTCTTACTCATTTTACAGCAGTAGTTGTAAAAACACTCCATCTCTGAAAGTGCTGCTGTGAAAACTTCTGTCTTTCCTTCCAAAATAATTTTCATTCCTGCTACTCTCGAATTTATCAATTACCTTCCCAGTGAAACCCCGGTTGTTGCAGGGAGTGGAGAGGTAAAACACCTCTTTATTTTTATTTTTATTTATTCTCGGGTGCATCAGACATGTGGAATGGTTTCCCAGTCAAAGACTGGTTTGATGAGATCCACCAGGAATGAGAATCAGCACAAGCTACAGGGCTTGAGACAACTTTGCTTCAGAAAAGGAAAACAAAACAATCCAAAAAACCCTACAAACAGCAAGCCTGACAATCCAATTCACACTGCAGCATGTCGTGCTGCATTTCCTTGCTTTGGAACCCACAAGTACTTGCAGTATTAGCTAAAACACAGGACAAACCCCACTACAATTAAAAAACGTGCAATTATTGTATTTCAATGGCAGTTTTTAATGTGAAAGAAAACAACACAACTTGCAGACAACCACTCCTAGGGCATCTCACAATTTCAGCATTTACAAACACCATTTCTTTCAACAAGGCTTAATGTCCCTCTTGAAGCTGCTCAGGATATTTGCCCAGGTTTCACTCCCTGACAACACAGGAGATTTGAGTCATAGCATAAATATTCCAACAGTTTTGCATTTCCTATTAAACAGCAATACATTTCTACACCACCCAAAATGGAGTACCTATTCTCATGAAAATGGAGTGTGCTCTTAAAAACAATTACTTTGTTTTTATTCATTTCAATAAAAACTTTAAAATTGTTTAAATAGTGACCTATGTTATCATACTTTCAAACTTAACTTTTTCTCAATATTTCTCAAAAACAGCCTGGAGAATGTGCTTGTTGAAACAGCAGGAATGTGCAGTTTATGGGTTATATCTTATTGATAAATCTCAGTCAGAGAAGTGTTAAATTACTTTGCAGAACCGTAGATGTTAATATCTACTGGGCAATTAATTTGATTTCTCAAGAAGCCTGCTCCCTCACTAAATTCATGTGCATTCATTTATGGTGTGTTGGACACTATTCTTGATCTATCCTCTCAATCAGAATTAAATACAAGAGCAAAGATCCAAGGAAAAAAGGCCCCTTCTCTCCCTGTTTAATTAGTCTATAATAGCTGTGATGTTAGTAGCATCACAGCTATTATAGACAAAATAGCATGATTCATATTTCAGAATCTCTGTGTACTTTTGGGGAAAAGAGACAGTGATTGGTATCAGGAATAAAAAAAACAAACAATGAAGTAAAAAAATTCAAAAGGTACAAGCTACTTGCAGCTTTCATTTTGGAAAACAAAAAGTTTTCACAGGAGACAGGGCCACTTTCTCTGTTTCCATTTTCATTCTCTAGAACAAATATTACAGAATTAATTCCTCCCATAACCTTCAGCCTCCTGCTTCCAGCAAGGCTGATTACGACAAGACATTTGTGCTTGCTTGGAAAGCAGTCAGATGCAGTGGAAATCATCTTTTAAGTCTACAAATTTGTACAACTACATCCAAGAACTTGCACTGTTTGGTGTTCTCTCTACAAAACAGCCTTCCAAATCCACTACCAATGTATTACAATTGTGCTGTTAGAGAATGATTTAATCTCTGTAATAAAGTCTTCACTTGGCTTTGAAAGATCATTAATGAAGGCAGTTATTGCAACACCAACCTCAGAAATGCCATTAAAACATATCTATACATTTATTCATGCGTAGAAGTTGGCATTGCAACTCTTATTACCACAGTGTGCTGCTTTGCTAGTCAAAATTTTTTAGAAATGTTTAAAAACTTACTTGCTTAACAGCTGCCTAAAGAGAGTTCACGATCACTTTTTATTCACTTCTCATTGAAGTCCAGAATTCTAACTACATGGTATCATTTTGTGTCCTTCATCATCCATTTAAGATGGGTTCCCAGAATGAAATATCACATCTTAGCATATCTCCTATTTCTGGGACATATATTTGAAATAGCTTATTCACCATCAGTGCCAACATGCTGACATACCGCAATATTTTCTGCATGAAAAACACTACTTTGTCCCTTGCGTTTATGCAACTAAGCAAGTTTGGAGGGGGTTTTTTAAGCAGAAATTTTTGTTCCTTCCTATTTGTCACAGAAATCTATTCTAAAACTTATCCAGCACAGCATTTCTATTTTAGTTGATGCTACTCAGAGACCACCAGGCTGAGCAATGCCAAGCTTCGGGCCAGTGAAGAACAGCTAACACCAGCAAGTGCAGGCTGCAGCCCTTGAAGACTGAATTATACATTGCTTTCTAAAACCCCTATGTGCATAAATACAGCCACACCTTCATTATCTCCACTCTGTTTAAAAAGAACTCCAACTATTATCAGAAGTGCTTCTTATATCTATTTCTACTTGCTGAAATCCCCACAGCTTTCAAGTGCCACAGTGACACTGAGCTCTGCTCTAAGCTGGGCTGCTGCTCATGTTTGAGGAGGGCTCGTGGGTGGCCGTGTGGGATCAGTTTTCTTTTGAAAAGATCACTGGGGTGAGGCATCTGAGCCACAACTTCAAAGCCAGCTGCGCCCACCTCCCGCTTATCCCAGGGTGTTGTGTGTCAGGCTTGGCTTTCTGGTAGGGATTCAGCCACACTTCTTCCCTTAATCCCGAGCCACTGTAATCGCATTACTGAGGTGGGAGTGCCTAATTAGTTCTGGAAACGGTACAGAACTCCAGGAAGAGCAGTTTGGCTTGTGACACCCAAGATAGAGTCCATCTGAAAGAGGTATTCAGCTGACTGAACTAAGGGAATCAAAACATTCTGTGGAAACCAGAGGTCTGACACCCCTAAGCTGTTTTCAGATTCACAGCAGCTGCTCTGTAACAGCTGAATTGCCATCCTGGAATCACTAGGTTGCAAGCAGCCTCAATAGTCCCCATCCCACACAAATTTTGTAGGAATTTAAGTCTTACTGTCAAACAGGACAGCAAGGCTCTGCAACTGACTCGGAAAAGGAGTTTCCTTTGTCCCCTTCTTCATCCTCTTGGAGAACCACAAGCATTTGCTTTGGAAAATGAACAGTCCCACAGAAGTCATCAAAACAGCTCACACGCTCAGGGTCTACCTTTTTTGTAGGGTTTTTGTTTTCCTTTTCTTCTCACAAAAGAACCACATCTGGAGAAAAAAAAGGTTATGAAACTGAAACGGAACAGAGAGTTGCTTGCTATTGCTAAAATTTTAAGAGAAAGTTAATCCACTCAACCAACAGTAAGTTTCACAGGGGTTCTGGGCTGCTATAAGTGACAGATGGCAAATAGCTGCCATTTGTTAATGACTTAAATTGTCACTGTAAACTGACACTGCTCTCACACAAGTGTCAAGATTATTATCCAATATTGCAAACAAAGCCTAAAGGAGTTGCCATACCCAGACAAGCTCCAGCACATTGCCTCCAGCCACAGCAAAGACACTCTTAGGGAGAAAACCAGTGTTTGTCTGCAATGACCCTAATTGGCCTCCAGTTGAATTGCCACTACTCCCTGTGCTGATTTCTCTCCGCCAACAGACCCTCATTCCACTGGGAAACTCTGTGATTGCAGTATTTTGAAAGAGGACACAGTTCAGGAACATACAGTCGTTCCTCAGACCAGGGAGTGTGGTGCTTCTGCACGCTGTGGATGGGGTACCTTAACTCCAAGATAAGAGGAAAGTGGCCGGTGTTATTGCAAAGAGGCTAAAGTGCATTCAAGTAAACAGTACTTAGAGCAAAGCTCTAATCAGCTCTTTTCATAGAAAACTTTCATACCTATTTCAATTCTGCTCAGCAAATACTGGCTGACACAAAAAAGCCAGGAAAGCATTGCCAAATTATGAGGAAAAGTCTCAGTATGCTAAGTGTGGAAAAGGAGTTATAACTTTCTTAAAATAATCTATTACCTTTTAAAATAAGGAATAAATTAAAGCACGACTTGACAAAAAGCTTTATTAAAAACATTCACTAGCTTTCTCTGAAAGCAAAACTTATTTTCCCATTATTTTCTCACTTATTGCACCAACCAAGTTTTCGCTTGTTACGTATATTAGATTATGTCTAAACACCTCCCTCGATTCGTATAGCTCAAGAGGCCTTTGAGATCTACCCTCTGGAACACAATTCTCTATTCTGCTGCAAAATAAGCATGTAACAACCCACAGCTTTACTCCGTGCTGATGCGATCTGTGATTCTGACCAGCACTGCCCTCTGGTTCTAATAAGATTTTCACTCCCCAGTGCACAGGGCAGCATAAACCAAGTGGCTGAACCAAGCAGGTGCTTTCGCTTCATCAGCTTCAACTGGCCCAGAAAAAGGCAAATTCCTCTCCAGCTTCGCCTGCCCTGCACACAGTGAGCTCCTCTGACACGGGGCCCTGGCAGCGATGCCTCCATTTAACGGAGCTGGAAAGCCTCACTTGACACAGGCAATGCAGCAAACACCAGGAGAGATCTAGGACACACATACAGCCACCAAAATATTTTGCTCCAGTAGCTTTTTGATTGAGCAATAATGCAAAGATACACCCATGGAATGTGAACTAAGGCCTGCTGCAATTAAGAGGATGATCTCTTTAGATGGCAATTCATAATTTTGCTCTTCTAGCTATGCCCTGACAGACGTGGCTGGCTGCACCTTACAAAGCTGAATTAGGTAGTCCATCTAAAAGGAGAGAAAATGAAAATTGGCCAGCAGGGTTGCTTCTGATGATCCCACCTCAATTAGGCACCATTATTTCAGCTCCTAGCACCACCGTCTCAAGATGTAGGTCTCAGCTAAGGGACTCCCAACAGCTCACCAGTTTCCCCTTGCTCCTACATTTTATGGGGCGTGCAGGCTCCATGCAGGGATGCCTGGGTGTCTTAAGGAAAGTTTCTCTTGGAATGTGCAGCCTGCGGGAAGCTGGCTGCCGCCCATGGATGGCAGATGGCACCATCAGAGCAGCACAGCTGTACTGTAAGTAACTCCTGCACTAAATGAGTTACTGCCTCTGCTAATGGGAGCCACTGCGACAGAAATGGAAACAACAGAACCCAAAGGAAGGGGAAAGGCAAACTCGGCAGCAGGGGAGGGCACTGGACTGCCTTATCCTCTCTGCTGCACATTCCTGGTAAATCCACCAAGTGTGACTGTGCCCTGGACTGAGAGGACTCACATAACCACTCTCTGATGTTTCCAATACCTCACTGAGAGCCTTCTGCACAGCAGCCCCAAAATCCAGTGTGCACATTCCACAGGTACACCAGCAATGCCATACTACCCATTTTTTAGGGACAAACCAGGAAGCCTATGTGCACAGAGAAGTTTTCCCCAATGACATATGGGAAAAATTCTGCATACTTTTGCCTGTAAAATAACAATGATGCTGTTAGGCATTTGAGCGACACCTGAATAAAACTGGTAAAATAAAACTACAAATGAACAGGCTAAAAGCAATTTACCAGTATAATAGAAAGTAATGCAAGATTTTATTTCACACCACAAAAAGTGTATCAGCATACAAGAGAAGCAAAGCTGTATCAGTGTATTTTCAGAAATTATTAGGTCTTCACTTTTCATGGTAACTAAGTATTATTTAATAATGGTTAAACTACAATGCAAACACCATTTCAAAATGAAAATAAGCAAAACGCAAGGGGAAAAGAAAAAAAAAAAAAAAAAGAAAAACCCCAACCTTGCTTAAGGGACATCCTGTGCCAGGTCAAGACTGAACACAGGGCAGTATTTCCAAAAAATATCAGCCAGGAAACCAGCAGGCAAATCTTATTCTGTCCACCAAGACAGAGGACTATGGAACAAACAGAACACTAAATTCTCAGATTTTGCTCAGCTGCAGAAGCGTGTCCACAGAAGAGTATGGAGGGAGAAAAAATTATCTACTGAAGTATTGGTCACAAGTGGGGAAATAATCACCTTTACCAGAGGGTTCTGATTGATTCACAGTATTTTTGGAAGGGAGTCAGTCATTGTGAGAGGCCAGGGGCAGGCGCACAGGCAAGTCCAGCCACAGATCCTTAACGCTCTACATTAAACCGACCAAACCTCAGACCAACAAAGCACAAGAGAGAAAAGCAAGAGCTTTCCATTGGTTGTTTGGTGCACCTTCTACTGAAAAAAAAAAAAAAAAGAAAAGAAAAAGAAAAAGAAAAATAAAGAAATAAAAGCTATAGAAAGATTCCATGTATTGTGATGGAGGCAGTCCTGCATCTCTCCCCATTTACTTCTATTGCCTAAACATGTCCTATTGTGGGTTTTCAATCCCAAAATAGTTTCAAATTTACAAACAGATCACAGAATTCCCTATCCACAGCACAAATCAATTATTCTGCTATTTTGCTGAAGTTAAAAACACTTAAGAAATGCATCTTCACTTCCAAAAAATGGACCACGTCTCTGTATTGTCTGTAGACCAAATAAACAAGCATTTGTTTTGTTTACATCCATATCAGGAAAATGGTTATCCTAAGGTTTTAAGTAGTGTGGTTTTAAATGTGACTCCTGACTGGACAGAAACCACCACTTTAAGTGGTTCACAGGCTTTATAAACCTAGATTTTTATTTGTTTACATAAAAATCTATTTCTTGCACGGAAAAGAATAGGCGTCCTTTGCAAGAGTAAGTAGAACTTCAAATTTGATGCCTGTACACAATTCTAAATGCCATCGGAAAACTGGCTGCGGCGATGGTTAATGGCTGGGTGTAATACTGTGATCTACCACAGGGGTGAAAAAACCAGACTGCCCATCTTATGGTTTTTCTTTCTTCTAATCTTTTCATTCATCCAGCTCACTACATGGAAATATTGCAGATATTAGAGGAAATGCTTTAACTTTGTTCCGTAAGAAACATGATAGAACTACAACTTGTGCATCTAAGAAAATAGAATTTTCCATCTTTTGTACTGGCAGAAGCAAGAAAAAAAATTACAATTTCACCAAAGTCACAATAATTTTAAATATTTACTTGGCCAAAATCTTGAAAAGGCATTCCTGTTGGCATTCCTTGGGGATAATGGATGCTAAAATATCTCCATTATGAACTGACAAAGATTTCAGCTTGATATATTGACTCATCAGAAGATAAATTGCTCTTTCAACTCTGAGAATAACATAGTTCCTCCAAAGTTAAACTCTAGTGCATATATTCTTATTAAGTATAATATTAATGTTCCTCACAGAAGTGAAATGCTGAAGACTTTTACAAAGCCTTTTCAAGAAATTAACAGGTCTGGTGGAGGTGACATCTTAGAAACAGGGGAATCATTACATACTCTAAAAAACACAACCATGTACCAAAAGAACTACATCAAGGTGCTAAAAAAAATTGCTTTTATTTTGTTACCCAATACTAGTGGTCCAAGCAAGAAACCCCACTGAAAGTCAGTTACTATCCTGAATGACAGAACAGGCCTAGAAATAGAGAATTTGCGGAAGAGCTTGAGTGCACGTATCGCTGCTGGGTGACCACTTGTGTGCCCTTGTGCCTCCCACAGGAAGGTGTCTCACAAGGACTCCTATGGCTGTCCTGTATCAACACAACTTCAACAATGGATTTCCCCAGATCTTCCCGCATTGAATTTTCCAGCTTCACAGAGAGTGGAAATGTCTTAAAATTAAAAGTTTAAAGCAACCAAATAGGTGGTTAACAGTCCTTATAGTCCAATTTATATGTTACATGAAACTAACTAATACGCTAACTCTTTCCTTGGATTTCACCCCCAGGTTTGACAACTTCTTTCCCATGTGGGCTGAAGAACGGATTAAAGGGAGATGCATCTACATGAAAATACTCATACACATTCATATAGCACCTTCATATAAATATTACAACAGTCAGCACTTAAATGGGTGGGTGATTTGTGGAGTGAGGCCAATTCTCTACACTAATTTCTGCAGTCTATTACCCATTCCTGTTTGCTATTAAAATATCCATGGCTCCCTAAAGCAAACTGAATTTGCTGTTATAAGGAATATGAAGCAGGAGCTAATGGCACACAGAGCAAGGTGAGGTGCAGGTCGTGCGAAGGTCACAAGAAAGTAAAAACTGCAAAAAAGATTAGAATGTACAAGTTCTTTTTGGTCTTCTGTTCCAAAATCAGCCATTTTCGAGAGCACGCAGCGTATGATAAATTGCCATCTGCATCATCCAACCTCCCTGGAGTATCTCATACCACAGCTGGGAATAATCAAACCCTAAAAAATGTATCCTAAAAGTCCTCTAAGAGCAACATGTCTGTTTGCTTAGAGACACTTAAGCACATCTAATTTGTTTGCCCTCTCCCATTGCCCCTCTCCACTTCTTAGATGAAATGGTAGCTGTGACTCTGGACATCATGAGCTAGCGCTGACAGATAAGTGTGGAAGCAGTACACAGACACATCTGGCTCAGGGAAATTAGGATCCAGGATCAAACAAGATTTTCAGTGTCAGCTGAGGTGGTGACAGGCTAACTTTTGAATACCAAAGATGGTGAATGTTCTGGGCACCCCATTTTCAAAAGACACATCACATGTCAGTTGTCTGGATAACCTTCTCCCAAAAAGAGAGGAAATACATGATTCTACCTCAGCAAGTGAGAGTCAATGTGTACAAAGAGACCTGGGAGAACTATGAGTATGCGGATTAGAGGCAAAATGGCATGGAACAGCAAAGGGAAAACACAAGAAGGTGGTTAAGAAAATGAGATATAAATCATACTGCAAAAAGGAAAAGTGAGGGCACACAGGAGAAGAAGATTGTGGAGACCTCAGGCACTGACCTGAGGAGCATCTCTTGCAACTATAGCTCACTGCAGCCAATTCTATAAAACAGGATGTGATACCTGTATCAGCCCTTGTCACCACCTGCATTGGGGACAAAGCCAGGAATAATTCCAATGCCTCCAAAAATGACAAGAGTGGGGGCCCTTCAGCTAATGCAACTGCAAATGGCTTTTATTTAACCTTCTCCTTTCTTTTTTTTTTAATTTATTTTTATTTTTTTATCTGATTGTTATTATGTTAAAAAAAAAAAAAAAAAAGAAGAAAAAAGTCTTTGCAGATACCCTCTTCTCCTCTCCCAAACAGTCTGGCAATCAAGACCTTTGCTGCTCTGACTAGACAAACACTCATTAACGAGTTCCTGGATTGCAGGAGATAAAAAAATATTGCAGAAATAACAAACCGACCAGTTTAATTTCGTTGGATTAAAAAAAAGTATACGTGGATGCAAAGCATGGCTCTCAAAAAGCCATTATGCCTTCTGTGATTTCCCTTCAAGGTTTTTGCTTTTATAAACAATTTACTTTTCAAGACTATTATGATCTACAAAAGTAATTGCACTGGAGCCATTCTAATGGCTAGCCAGACATTAAATGCACCACAAGTGAATTTACTCATTCAGCTCCCTCATGCAAGAGCAACAAAAGCAGTGCCTTTAATTTATGATATTGTTCTAACATTTAACTTATTTGGTACCATATAAATCATGACCTTACACTGACCCAAAGCCCCTTATACCTGCAATACCTTATATTTCAATTTCATGTCCAAAGGAATTTTATAGGAGGTGTTTATATTTACAGGCTAAGGGCAGAAAGCCTCGCTGCTCCTGGCACTCCACCCCCCACTGAGGAGCCCTACAACCTCACCCACCTTTGCACTGACCCCAGTAAGTTGCAGCTTACATACACAAGTCTTTGCAAAATTTAATTCAGATCACGTTTGTAAATTGTGTAAATTCTGCATCAAACTCAATGATTCAACTATGGCAGTCTTTACTTAAGAATAGAAAGCATTAAAGACTAAATCTGAATTAAAAATATTTCTGACATTTACGCTGATCATTAAAAATCAGTCTTCAATTTGAGCTTACTTAAGGTTCAAACCTTTGCATCTTGCTATGCTTTCCATCTAATAAACACACAGTTACTCCTCACTCATTTAAACACCGGCAAAGGACGGTAAGATCAGCCGCTAACCTGGTTTTTTCAATTAAAAAATAGATTTAAAGTCTCAGACTTTAAGACACATTGCTAGTCATGGTGTCTAGGCCCTTGGTAATCTGGGACATCCACACAGCAAACAAAAACATTTGACAAAAATCAACCTTGCTATCACAGCTTTGCCCTGAAGATAAAAGCTTCACAAACAATACCTTGCATAGCAAATCTGTGGCTGTTCATATGCCACTGGCCTGACAGCATGGATTAGGAGAAAACAAGATTAGCTGAAAAGCCTCACTTGGATTTATTTTTCCCCTTGCTAGCATTCCAAAGCCAATGCCAGTGCTGGAAAGAGAGAACAAACTGAATTCTCCACTGACCAATATTTCTTCAGTAAAACTGCTAACTAGATTTTGATCACTGAGCATTTCCACTGGGGGACACAGAAGGCAGAAACAAAGAACCGCTTCACCTGGCAAACCAGACTGTTGGGCTTTGCCAATGGCCACTTGTTAATTGTAGTCAAGGACATCAGCATTAACAACTGATGATTCCTCTTCCTACAAGCAACAATTTGCAATCCATGCAAAGGTGTTAAACCAGTACCTGTTTTAAAGTCACAGATGTAATGATGCAGATCTAGTTTGAGCAAAAATTAAAATAAAAAGTAACCCAGTATCACTAAGTTGCTCTTCAGATTGCACTAATATGGGCATTCCCACTGCAGAGTTAGCACTGGCAATGAAACCCACCAAAAATCTCTTCCTAACAATTCAAAAATATCCCCCTTTGCTTGCAGCATTTCCCATTCTAAGTATGAGAACATTAAAGCCAAAACCTGAGGAAGGAGAGTATAAAATGTTCATTTGCTGATATTGTTGGTTTTAACCTGACCTGGGAAACAAACAGTCTGTTTCTGCTCCTTAGGTATGACATTAGATGTCTCTTAATTTCACATGGTTTCCTTACTAACAATTTTCCCCCCATTTAGTAAGCAACCAAATAGTGACAAGCTTTTGTACAGCATCTGAGTTTCCTAAATGCCATGTTTATACATATAACTACAGATACAAATTATTCTTGCCACCTGTCCCTTAAAATGGTAGGCTGCCCTTTAAATGTTTATTTTACCTGAAGTTCATCCATGTTCTGGAAGTTAATGAGCCTCCTGAAACTGCTTCATAAATATCTTCCTTTCTGCAGCATTTCTTTTCTGTAGGAAGTGTCTGGGGAACCTCTATAAAGATCAATCATATGCCATAAGAGCCACAGACTTCTGCCAACCTGTGACCCTTAAAAACAGAGTGTGATTCTTTGCAGCAGCTTCATACAAGGTGAGCTTGCACACAGAATTTAGGAGTGATATTTCTTACCCATATTCAAAACAAAAACAATAATAAGAATGTAGAAGGGTATTTACTTTCAGGCTATCTGCCTGTGGGCAGGATACCCAGGCTTGTACAGGAAGCTCTCATGAGCACGCTTTAAGAACTCCAGTCTGCTCATTACTTGTGGCCGTAAATTAATCAGGTTTCAGGACTGTTTTGCAGCAGGAAGGAAGGTGAGCATCAAAAACCAGATTAGGACTGTGTGTAGACCCTCTCTAGGTCAACTAATTGCCCTCGCTTCCCTCAGTTCTGGAACAAAAACACGGAGACAGATTTTGCTTTTAGGTTTTATCTCTGCAGTCATATTCCTTCAGTAGTATCACATGGGAATAATTACACTAGGATTTGGTTCAGTGGATAGGAATCTTGAGATTTATTTTCCTTCCTGTGAAGAGCCATCAAGGGAAACTAATTGTAAAGAACTGTTTTGATAACATGCTTTTAATGGGAATAATGATTACAATTTTAGACTTTTTTTTTTTCATTCCAGCTTTGCCAGACATCTTTCCTGTAGGCTGCTTGAGAATATGGACATAATGCTCATCATGTGAGCAACCCCACTGGCAGCAGAAACCTCCAAGACATGCACAAAACTAAGCTGCTGAAAGGAGCAGCTCATTAGCAATACTTCTTTTGGAAAGCAAGGTGAAAACAGGGATAAAAGTTAAAGAAAAGCTCAGTCATTTTAACATAACTTCTGAAATAAATATAAGCATAACTTAGAGGGTCATTGCACCTGTTAGAGTTAGGCTGCGCATCACAAAAATAATGATAACGATGCACTTTTCCCCTACACGTCCCCAGCTGTCTCATAACAAAGTGGGTTTTCTGTTGGAGTCCTCATTCCTACCGCACTGGAGGCCCTGTAACCCCACCCTCCAAGGTGCACATCTCAGCCACTGAGCAGACAACAGTTTGCTGAGAACACAAAATAATAAAATCAGAATGTCAGTTTCTTCCCCTCTATAAAATATGAAAGGAAGCAAATAGATTTGCTAAAGTGCAAATAAACCAGAGGAACAGGGGAGTTGCATTCCACGAGTGACAGGAATCTCTATCAGCTTTAAAAAGGCTATTTGATAATAGCTTAAATCCAAAGCTTCCACTGTGGCCTCTGTATGAATTAATTCTGTAATACACAGAAAAAAAGAGTGTGTCTGCATTTATGTGAGACTGTGTGAAACAGGGGGAATAAATGCAGATGGCTTGACCTGTGAGATGTGATCACTGTCTATTTTTAAGAGCATTTATGGAAGGGCAATTGACGATTCAATATTAAATGAGTAAGTCTAAACACGCACACTAAATTTGACAGCCCTGCTTGTACAGTGGTAACTCTTGTATGTACTCAGCCCAACCTAAATCCAAGACTGTTTATAATTTATTAGGAAAAAGACTAAAGTGAAAGTAGTCTGACTTGTCATGCCATTGCTAGATCATCATTGGGCTCTGAGTTTCAACCATTTATCACAGAGCACCATGAAATACCATTACAATGTTTTAGGTCTAACTCACCAATTTTGGGATGGGAGCTATCTCCATGCAGGGGGACATCCTGTCAATCACAGCAAAGCACTCCCCGACCTGCAAGTGAATTCCTACCAGGAAGAGATCTAATTACTGGGCACTTACATTGAAAGTTTTCTGACTTGAGACCACACTGTGCTGCTGGGAGGAGGAACAGGTTCTCCACTGCTCCCATTCCCTTCAATTTACTGGAGTCACCTCCCTGCAATCAGTGATGCTGTAAAGGATCCATCCAGGTGGCTACAATCCACTTCCCAGCTTTTGAATTACCAATAATCGGTCACCTGAGGTTACCTGTGTTCCAACCTTAGTAATGAATGCAGTTTCTATATTTATAATAGATGCTGAAATTGTAGAAATTTGAGAAAAACAAGGAGAAAAGGGGTGTAATCAAGCTGCAAAAAGTTCACTCTTCCTCACAACACTCACTTCCTCACAACCCTCCTCACTTTTTCTTAGTCCTTCAGATTAGTTTAATCCTTGTTTTAATCTAGATCCTGGCTGGAAATAGTTAACACCAACAGAGAAATGATGCATTCTGCTCTTTTGTAAGCTAAAAATAAGTTATACTGTAGGAGGCTTCATAAATAAATCCTGGAGACCCTCTTAAGCCCCCACTCAAGTACATTTTCTAGGACCTTAACAAGAGCATGATGCAGAAACAATTGGGTCTATCAGCCTCTGCTGTGAATAACAACACTTGAGTACTTCATCTTCTGCAGTTCTTGAGCATGTTACAGAGGTCATCGTCCCCAGGGTGTCTTTCTCACATATCTCACATCACTTGCTAGTGATCTGCCCACTCTGTTTCTCTGTTTGCATTCCATGTAATATGTTAATCTAGAAAAGCAACAAAAATGTGGAATGCATTAAAAAAAAAAATGGTTTTTTGAGCAGGCACTTCATGTTACAAGCCACTTTTTCTTAGTGACAGTTACTCTTAGCTGATTTTTCCACTTCTAACACTGCTGCCAAATCACTGACAAGGAATTGCAGGAAAGGATAACTAAACAGAGAGAGAAAAAGAAAGGCACGTGTTGCAATCATACAAGATCTTTTGTTATTTCTTTTGACTATCCAGACTGGGGAAAGATTTGAACACATAATTGTTCTAATAATTGCTCTACATTATTAAAAGGAGCCAGATTTAAAGTCACACATGCTATACACAGAATCACAGAATGGGTCAGGCTGGAAGGGACCACTGCTGTCATCTTGTCCAACCTCCTTGCTCAAGCAGGGTCATCCCAGAGCACACTGAACAGGATTGCAACCAAGTGGTTCTGGAACATCTCAGCAAGGGAGACTCCACACCCTCTCTGGGCAGCCTGTTCCAGTGCTGGGTCACTGCACAGGGAAGAAATTCTTCCTCATGTCCAGGTGGAACTTCCTGGGCATCAGTTTCGGCCTGCTGCCTCTTGTCCTATTGCTCAGCACCATCAACAGAGCCTGGATCCATCCTCTGTCACCTCCCTTCAGACACTGACTGACACGGATGAGTATTGTGCACACCGATGCAATTAGCATTCAGAAAATTTGGTTTTAACTTCTTTAAAATGGAGGGAAAAGCCACTAAGCAAACCACATATGGTATAAGGGTAATTAGCGAGACCAAACAGTAGCAGTTACACAGATAAATGCTATTTATTCATTGTCATCTAGGCCTCAGTCAAAAAATCTCTTCAGTAGCAGCCTCACTTCATAGCTACTCACTTAAAATCAGCAGAAGCAATCAGCTCTATCTCAAAATGAAAATCATTAAATATTTTACTAGATCAAGGCAGGCCTAGATCAAAGCTAATTATTCAAATGCCTTTATTTCAATCATCTCTAACAAGTTACTTTCGGCAGTGTTGCCACCAGAGGTTACATAGACCATCCTGGGAGAAGAGCCATAGGTCTTGTTGAGAGGTTTGCATGAAGGTGTTCCAATAGATGGGTTTGTAGGTTTTCTAATGTTGTCCAACATTTCATTTGTCTCACCTGGGATATCAGATGACAGGCATCGGAGTGCCACAATAATGTTTGGGGTTTTTTTCAAAGAACTGTGACATCCTTTGCTCTCAGGCTAACACATCTACGGACCAAGAGCCTGCAGTGTCTTTCTTCACAGATTCCCATACTTAATGAAAACGGATCCCCAATATTCAGGATTAAGGCAAAAGTGGCATTGCAACAGGAGCAGTGAGACACCATCTCTGAATGCAAAGCCTGCACTGCACCTGTAACCCCCAGAGTCATAAATTCAGTGCTTCCAGGCTTCCACATTTCTTCCAGGAATGAAGCGCAGCACATTATTAAGAACAGCCTGAGGCAAATGGAATGACATCAGCAGCATTCTCTTTGCAGATATCCCTGACTTCTCAATCATGATACTTGTTACTTACACTGGTTTTGCTATTATTTGTAAAATTTAATGTGCATTTAGATGAAATAAGTATGAGGGCATCACACAGCAAAATCTCAAGCAGGCTGTGCCTCCTGCACAAGCATTCATCTTCCCTACAGGAAACCTTTCCAGTGCATGGAGCCTTATGTTCTCATCTGTCATGAAATCTCAAAAAAAAAAAAAAAAAAAAA
>VZRN01003359.1:629291-670411 GCA_013397935.1 Dasyornis broadbenti
AACCAAAAAAAAAAAAAACCAAAAAACAAAACCAAAAACCCAACAAAACCAAAACAAAACAAAAAACAAAAAAAACCAACCAAAAACCAAACAGTTTTATTAGTTTTCTGGCTGATCTTTTTAGCAAATGTATTTTCAACTTTTGTGTCAGAGTGCAGGTTATATGAAAACAGTATGTGAAGAAATGCAATTTTGAGAAACAAAGAACACTAAAACCGAGAGCCATAAAAAAGTCATTTGAAATAAAAGTCTAACAACACCTAGGAGAGACTGCATCTTAACTTCATTTACTCTTCACTCCTAAGCTTTAACGACATTTGAGACACACAGTTCTGACAGAGAAATTCCGAGCACCTAGTGTGTATTCAGGAGTCACTGAAACAAGAATATCATTTTTATGTAAAATAAAGCACCATCTAGAAAGTCACACTGAAGAGTGAGTCACCCTCTTTTGCATGCCATCCTTAGCTATCAATGCTACCATTGGTTAGATAAATAAAGACGTAATGTTAAGGAATTCATTTAAATTAATGTCTCTGAGCAAAGCGTGAATAGGTACAGGTCAGATGTCCATGACACAAGGATGGAACAGTGACCAAAAAAGCCCAAATAAAATTGTTTCTACCTTGGATATTTTTATAAGTTAATGTGAACTACATCAGTGATGTGCATTTTTATTGTCTGTTAGCCAGGCTATCAGATTTGCACAACAGATCACTGATTCCAAGAAAAAGACCTGGCAGAAGGAATGCTTGGCTTTGGAAGTGATTGTCCAGTGTGATAAGGAGCAGAAGGTTACACAGATGGATTAGGAAATGGAGGGAATGGGCATGGAAAACTACAGGTAGCATTAAACACTGAAACCACACCTACCTTAGTAAATCCATAGGTTGGAAATGGTTGACGTTTCAGAGGAGAATGGAAAGCATTATCAGCACACTTGCCCTGCTCTTGTTTACGGCTGCTCCTCAAGGCAGGACATCTTTTATTTGATCCAGTAGTGTTAGATAATAAGAAGTGGTGTAACAGGAAAACAGACTGGATAGATACTACAAAAAGCACCATACCATTGCCTGCAAAAGGTACAATCCAGGTGGAAGTCTCACAAATTTCACAGAATCTGGCACCAAACAACATCTGATTCAAATTCACTTTCACATCTAATGGAACTTGGTGGCAGCATGACAAACCTCAACTAGCCACAGTCTGTTACCATCTGAAGTGACAGATAAGGTAGTGTTCTGTGGGCTAATGGGATTGTTGAATGGAATTGTGCACATAGCCAGGCTAATAATGAAGTATCCTCTAATTCTTCTTTGTCTGCATTCTTTTCTGTCCTCCTGCCCATCCACTTGCTTGTTTCATTTGCAAAACATCATTGCTCATTGCAGTGCAAATCGTTCAGGGCAGGAACTCTCACTGGTGTTTGCACAGGGCTCCACGCAGCAGGGAGCATTCAGTGCAAACCTCTGGCCTCTACCGAAACAGGAGCGGTAGGAAATAAGACAGGAGAGCAGCTGAGGGTAATGGCATGTTAGCAATCTTAATTCTCTGAGAGCAGCACTAGAGCTAAAGTGAGCAGCAGAAGGACTGGCAATGCGGGAGGCATTTTACCTCTGACACAGGGCTACATGACTCCCATTTTAGTCCTGTCTTTAAAAACTTTCTCTGAAAGGGAATCTGTTCATGTTCCACAGCTCCACTTATTCTATGCTAACAAATACCAGCTGCGTAGTAAAGTCCAAGTTTAGTTTATTTTTAACTGAACGTTCATCATCTCCAGCAACATCCCCATTTTTCTCCTGTTTGCTTCTCTCTTCCATGTCTCGTGCTGATCCACTTTGGCTTCAGCCTGACTGAATAGAGCAGATCCATCAAAAGGGCTCTCCTATTTCTGTCTGTAAAGGAACTTCAGACCTGAGCCACTGTTTATTCATTTTAATTCATGTTAATGCAGAGAATGCAATGAAATTGGCACAGTAATAGGGCACCACTGTCATGGCGAGCTTTGCTGCCACTGGCTTCATTTGAAGATTCTTTTCCTTTTGGGTAGCCTTGTGTTCATAGCACTTCTAACTTTGATATTCTACAGTTTTTTTTACTGCTCACAGGAAAGTCCAGGTCTAGTGTTCCTTCAGATCTCACTCTGGTTTAGCATTTTATATGCCAAGAAGTAGGCAAAAAAATCAGCTAGGGAACAACATTGTTTTGTTTCTGATCAGAATGTTAAAACACAATTAACAAAAGAAACACTATGGTGGTCTCTCTTAAAAGTACATCACAGGAAAACCGTGTTTTCAGGGGTTAAGGGTAAAAAAACCTTCTTGCTGCATGTCTTGTTTTCCATCATATACTAAAAATTCAAAATAACACAATTCTAAGTTTAGGTACCTTGACAACACAGCTGATGCTACATCTCTACTTGTTTTGGTGATACTCTGAGAAAGAGAAGTTGCCAATTTTCCTAAATTCTTATGTACCAGGGCAAAAATTAAGGACTCGTTTAACCCCATCTGTCTTTGTGAAGTTACACCAATTCGTACTCACTCTAAATTTGACTTGCAACTCACCACCAATTTCTCATATAGCTCTCAGGTTTCTGAACTGATTTTCTTATGAATATTTTCAAAATTTCATGAAGTTTCTGGGCCTTATTAATCTTCAAATCTCATCTGTGCTGCATCACTTGCATGTCATCAAGTAGAGTTAGATTACAACAGCTTTACACTAATGTAACATCACAGAATGTTCCTGAACTTGGTGTTACTGACCCTATTCTCTAGGTAAAATCAAATGAGAGTTGCACAGCAGAGAGGAATTAAGCTCTCAATCTCAGTTCAACAAAAAAATAAATCATATTCCCCTCTGTCTCTCTAAACTCTGAGATGTGTGCACAAGTAATCTTTTGGAGCAAATCCCTCAGAAAACCATTCTCCAATCCTCCAGCACACAAGGTCTGAAAATAACACGGCTAAAGAGAGCTTGTCTGGTTTGCCTCCCAAACACAATGTGCTCTTGTTTTTCTTAACTCCCACTCTAGTTTCACACAAAACTTTTTCTCTCCAGCAGCATAAAAGCGAGTATATATTTTTCTGTCATGAATGGAATTTTTAGCATACTTTTAAATAATTAAGTGAACAGAAAGGGGAATATTGCATGGCCTGTTCATTATTAACAATTTTTAACTTGCTCCTCCTATTCTGATCATCCATACACCTGCCTGAAATAAGTGCAAGCAGCCACAGAAGGAAAAAATTGGTTCCTCTTCAGATCTCAAGTCTATCCTCTGCTATACAGCTGTTTTGTAACACTTAGGAAAAAAAGGGCACTTTTATTTTAAAAATAAAAGGAGATATCTGCCTTTGGAAAGTAAGAAGGACTCATGTGGTCAAACTAAGCAATATTTTTTTATGAACAGGCCAATAAAATGAGAAGACTTGTTTGCCACATGAAGAAAATGACAGACACAAAATTTTCAAAGCAGTGTTATTAAAGACCCAGAATACCTCACACAATCAGAGGGAAAAGGAGAGCAAATGGCTAAAAAAAAAAAAAAAAAAAAAAAAAAAAAGGTAAGTGGAGTGGCTGCTCTGTAACCACTCACAGTAATCAAATGTCACACTCAAATACATATAAATAAAAAAACCTCCGGGCACTTACACATCACTTAAGCAGCACAAAGCACTTTTACAAACAGGAATTGTGCCCCTGCTACAGAGTTGTGAATTTACAAACAAAATCCACTTGCCCTGTGGGTGGGTACACTGAGAAAAGAGTGAATTCTATAAAGTCCTTATGACAATGCAGGAGTCAAGAATGAATACAAAGCATAATGAAGCCACAAAAATTGCTAAGATCGCACTAACTGCATTTGTTTGGTACAGCTGCTGTCAAGCTCCTCAGCTTGAAATAAAAACTGATAATAAGAAATTATTATGAAACTCAGGAAGCAAAATTCTTACGGTTTAGGGAAATTTTATGTTATTAGGGTAATTTTAAGATTCATTTGTTGCCTACAACATATTCTTAAGCAGTATTATTCAACATATTTTGTAATTTGAAAATATTGGAAGATAGTAACGCTCCTTAACCTCCCATTTCATCAGCAGCATCTGCTTCTGTAGTTCAGATATTTGTGTTGCAGCTAAACCATGTCCATGACCAAAGGACATGGATCTAACTACGCCTCAGCCACCCATGTTTCTGTCTCCAGCTGACTGCTGCCAAGGGATGAAACATCAGACCTAATCATGAGAAGTCCAAAGTTATTTTCAAACTCAGGGCTACCTCTGCAGGGTTTTTTTTTCATCCCCACAGCAAGTGTTTTATTCTATCTGCATGTGGGCATTCAGTGCCTTTACTGAGATGCAGCAATTAGGACATATTTGTACAACCAATGGGAGATAATCTGCTTTAATTTTTTTGTAATGAAAGGATGGGGTAACAGATGAGGAAAGAAGCGAATACTGACCTTGTCAGAACTTTTTTCTTCCCCCAAAGGAATGAAAAAAAACATTCTTTAAGAAAAATATGGGGTTGAGCCAGCAAATATAGCATTTGCATAGTAAGTCCCAGCAGGGTACACACTAGAGAGTAAATTACTACTGGGAAATACTTCATAGAGATGATAATTTTGCTGGATACTCTCTGCAGAACAACTCAACAGCAGAGTTGCATAAAAGTTGTTATTATTCATAGATATTATGTATATATCTCCATAGACAAAAAGCAATGCAAGGGAATACATGACAAAAATGTGCATATTATTGAAAACCCCATTATATGTTTGTACAAATATAATCTAATATGTGTACATTAAAACAAGCATGGAATACACGTATTATAATCATAGGTAAATAGTTATACATACAATATATAGACAATATATATAGACACAATATATTGGTGTATTACATATTAAATAGAAATAAAATCTGTGTGTAACATGATGAAAATTGATGTAAAATTGCAGTGCAATAAACTGTCATTTTCTAGGCAAAAGCTCAGCAGGTAAAAGACATCAAGCCCCAAGAAGTCTTAAAAAAAGAACCAGTACATTTTTTCACACCATCACATGAAATTAACAGTGTGAACAACTGCAAACAGAGAAAAGGTTGAATATGGAAATCAATTATCTTTGTCAAAACAATAAGGAGAGACTGTCAGGCTTATGGAATAGAGCTGCAGCTCCATATATGAACTCTGATATTCTGCTGTCAGTGTCCAACAACACTGAAAACAAGGATTGACTTGTTTTCCTCAGCACTGTCAAAGGCTGGCGGTATTTTACCCAACCCCACTGTAAACCTTTGAGAAACATACATACAGCACCTCTTTTAGTAACTCGAAATCTGAGACAGTCAGCTTTACAGCAAGTCAAAATTATTACAGAATAATTCATCAGAATATTTAATAAATACTATGTATGATAAAAAAAAAATGAACCACACATCCCTTTCTGTAAGTCTCCAATTTACAAATATTTTTGCTCCTGAATTTACAAATATTTTTCCTAATATTTATCACACACATCATCAGCCTCAAGCTCAAAGTATAGATTCAGTCACCACATGAACAACCCATTCAAGAGTCCAGATGGAGTTTTCTATTCCATTTTCTCCCTGACCAGTATCTTGACAGTAGGTGCTGCCTAGCATGGCCAGTTTAATTCTATTGAGAACCTCATTCAACTCCAAAGACTTCTTAATGACTTCTGAGAGAATCTTTTATGCATGTAAATCTCAAGGATCAGTTTGAACACAGCTCCAAATTTACACCCATCATATCTAGGAAGGCCCTCATCTCTGAAAGGAAAAAAAGACCCTGTCACCCTTCTCATCCTCCCCTCAAAACTCTGACAAACACAACATTTTCAATTAATCCCCTCTTTGCTCAGAAGCTGAAAAACCACGAGTCATAATCCAATAGGAAGTTTATTACCAGTCTTCAAATGCAGACTATGGAAGCTTTTGTGAGTTCTTTAATCTTTAGTTGTGAGTCAAAAATTATACAAGTGAAAAATTAAGCTGATTTTCTTCTTACTAATTACTTGCCAGAAATTTTGTCCAAAACTTAATGCCAGTGGATGTGCACTAAAATTTTTTATAGAAGCTGAATAGGTCAATTCCTTTTTTCTTTTACTTTGTACTGAAATTTTCATGTTCAGGAACTGAAGAAAGTTAAATAGTAGTGTAGGCAAGAAAACATCACCTGTTTTGAACAGTTCCTTTTTTGCTCTAACTTCTAACTCCACCATGTAGACTTCCAAATAAATACAGTAAGAAAGAATGCAGTATCCTAAATACAGTTCCTTTACAGGAATTGAAAACTAAAAAATGGCCTAATTATTTAAAAATATTTTCTTTTTTAAAAAATTACACGTCAGAGTCTATAAAATGGAAAAGACCACAGACCATCAGGATTGTCTTCATAAAACTTTTTTTTTTTTTTTTGCCTCTTATTAAATATCTTTATCTAGCACGAAACTGAAATAATTTGTAAAACGTGCTACTGGTTTTCACTCCCATTGAGATATCGGCATCATCAAACCAATTCCTCTCTCCTATATCCAGTGTCAGGTATTTCACTTTGCAATGGACTTTGGGTAATTCTGTGCAGCCAGAAAACACATTATGAAAATGCTATTTTGGAAATGGAAGCAAAGTTGAAGCAAAGAAACAACTTTATAGCTGTAGCAAAGTCAAGATGCAGGTCTGGGAGGACTTTGTGGTTTTGTTTTGAAACACTGGTGTAATTATGGCTTCCAGTCAGCTGGGTTGTGCTCTTGAATACACCTTAAATAAATTTATAGAAGAATACATAAATTTCCAGCTCTTTACCTATGCCACTGCTCTATTGCTTTTCAGCACCATTATCCAAACAACACAATGGTGAAAGAATGCAACAGTGGGAAGCTAAAGGAAGCAAAGGATGGGAGGCCTTCCCTCACTCCCAAGTTTATAAAAGATTTGTCACTCTGTGATAGGTGAGACCCCTCCATCCTTTCTTGCAGCCACCCTGCATTCACAGAAAATGCTTTCAGATAAAAGCAAGACAGAGTGGGACTGTGCTTTCCGTGCCAGCTTGGCTCCATGCACATGGAGCTTCTGGAAACACCAACAGCCAAGTTGCTCCAGCAGTCAACCACACTCTCCTTTGGCTTCCTTGCCTTATCCCAAACTGTTCCACTTGGAAATGACTTCACACCTGGCTGCAACTCAGCCTTCTCTCCTTCTTTTCCAAGTGACATTGCCACAGGGAAATGACTGTAAAGCAGGGCAAGCCCAAGCTGAAAAAGCAGATTGAACAATCCCAAACTTAGCGCATTAGGCCACACATTTCAGACTGCAGCAAAGCCCACGAGCTGTCGGTGCTCACTGTTCTGGATCGAGCTGCAAGGCTTAGCCAGGAATTGGGTTAGAGTTACATAAACCCTAATTCAAAAAGGATTTCAGCTCATCGTCTGGTTCAGCTAACACAATTACAGAAGCAGCTTTGTCAATACACTGAAAAGATTTATTCTTTGCAAATGTTCCTGTTGCATTTACAGTCAGAAGGGAATTAGGACAGAGACAAACGATGCCCACTGAGTAGGCAAAGTTTCCAAAGGAGACAAGCAATGGAGAGGAGTTTGGGTTCATGCTGACACACCACGGATGGCGAGGAAGTGAACCCTCCTAAACTTACAAAGGGGAAGAGAAAAAACACATGCTGCTTCCCCAAGAGCTGTCAGCAATTACTCTGTTGACTGAAATGACGGGGTTATGAAATGTAACTTTGTAAAGTTTTTAGTCAAAGCTGCTATAAAATAACAGGCCATTTTATGTTATAGGATAACTGGCCATTCACCTTAAACCATAGGAGCAGTTTAAGTAAACTAATTGATTGATTAAAATACCATGAGGAACAAAAAAAAAAAAAAACAAGCTATGATATCCTTAGGGGGCATTGGTTTGCATGCCTCAGGAGTGTGTAACCAACAAAAGGCATCAAAAGAAAAGCTCTGGACTCTGACATTCTGGTCTGCTGGCCAGCTCACCTTTAACATCCACATATCTACTGCCCCACAGAAAACCTGTCTCATCACCACTGAGGGAGGAAAGGACCGATCTCAACTTCAGCACATATTACTGGACATTGTATGGCAAAACCAAACATCTCAAGCTCTCCATCTCCCACTGGTTCAAGGTGCTGTTTACTCCAGAAGCTGGACCCTGCCTGTCCTGAGTTAAACAGACAAGAAAACGGGCAAGAGCTTCGGATCAACCTTTCAGAATTAGGTAAGATACAGCACCAAGCCAAATAAGTTTGATACTCAATATATATTAATATTCAAATCCATAACTCTGTTCTCTCACACACATGTTGTTTAAAAGTTATTTTGACCAGGAGAGGAGTACTTGTACTGTTTTATGGAAGCATACAATTGGCTCATACACTCAGGGTTTGCTTGATGGAAGAGATGTCTGGAGCACAATTTCGTAAGTAGGTTCTGTTAAACTCAAAAACAATTATACCTGAAAATATCATTTCTATCAATTCAAATAAAGGGGCTGACTTAGAATGCCAAATAGCCCCAACCCCTGGCACATCTGAAACACACAGCATTGCTATTTCTAGGTACTTCCAAGTGCTGCTGGTGATCTACATTTTCACACACCGGTGGAAGACAAAGGAATTATTAACTAACACAGAGCCCTAGTCAGGACAGGAGCTGCTCCAAAGCAGTTTGCCTTCAATATTCACATCTGTTACATTCCAATAATTGTCAGGCATGCAAAACGACCTGGCATGCCTCTCATTCGGGGTTGGAATGTGCTGCAGGAACACACTCACCCGTACAAACTGCATTAACACATTCATGATGGGGCTCTTGAGGATTCTTTCTCCGAATGTAAAAGACACCATTTTTTTTTATTGTAGGTGAATCAATATTCACGTAGGAGACTTTGTAACTATAAATTAACACTGTCACTCTCCAGTACTGGTCGTAGCACAGCTCCTGATGACCAGAAAGAGATTTGCCTGTAGCATGCAGCAAAATCCTGTTTAGTCATTACATCTTTGCTGATCTTTTCCAATCAGAACCAGATTTAACAGACTTCTGAGCAGGAGACTTGAGAGGTCTGAGTGGCAGAGTGAAAACACAGAACTGAGAGAAGAGGCAGCAGCTAACCAGAGTAATGGCACACCAGCAAGTCCCATCAGGAGATCATATAAGAATTTAGCATTCTCTCATGAAACAAGCAAAAATTGTACAGGTGGGGATTTCAGGCAGAGAGATCAAGGACTGTCAAAAGTCTTTAAGAGCCCATGGCAAAACACACATGAAAATCTGAACACAGTTTTTCTGTCATTTCCTGAGCCAATCTTTGGGGTTCTGGTTTTGTATCTTTGAAATTCTTGAATTTCTGAAATTCTTCAGAGGAAGGGGAGAAAAAAGGGGAATTGCCTGGATACCTCTGAGAGAAACAGAATGGTATGCAAGGCAGCTGTGGGAGTATCAGCAAATCCTGAGAGTAAAGATAAAACAAGAAAAAGTACACATTACTTTGAGCCTTAGAAAATCTGGATTTAACTCAGAGGAAAGAAGGCAGAGGGCTCCTCTTCACTGTAATGAAATGCTACACTAATTGAACTACAAAGCCATGAAAACTGGTTTCTGTTCACACCAAACCACACAAAACATGTATTTCACCATGGGATGGAGGTCAGGCTCGTAATCTACAAAGCAATGCCATTTTTGACAGGATGTATGTCCATTGTCTACTTAACTTCAACACGTTTTCACCTCCTTGAAAGGTAGCACAAAAGGAGAGTATCACCTTGAAAAGCTAATGTGCTCAAAACACTATAATATCTTCAGAGGAGAAAAAAACTTTGACTGAATTTTAATTTCAATATCCCTCTATTTGTTTTCACAAATCTAGTTATTTTTCTACAGCATGACCTGTGGTTTAAGCCCCATAGACATATCCCAGCTATAAGATGCAGCTCATTAGTAGATACCTACCCCAGGGCTAAAAGGGAAAATAAGAGATATGTTAGTAATAAGTAACCATGAGAGAAGAGTTGGTAAGAAAAAACACAAATCTTCAGATTAAAAAGGTAAGGGAGCAAACTCTTCTTTCAGAAATAAGAAAAGACATTTCTCAGAATCCCACAATGTTAATGGAAGTTTTAGGATACCAGGATTCCTGCTGGAAGAAGCCTTACAACTAAGTGGGAGATGATCACTGAACTATGGATGATGGAGTTCTGGGGCACGCCAGCCATTTAGTAAGCTACCAGAAGTCAAGTTTTCCCTTGATGTAGTGCAGGCTTTAGGATCAAGCTATTTGAATTTACTCTCAGAAATTTCAGCCTCAGTGCTTACTGGTGTCACAGCTGTTTTGAAACAGGGATCAGCACTGCCCAGAGATAACACCACTGCAGAGTAAACACCTGCCAGCTGAACTGACAGCTCTTCAAAGAGGCCTAGGGACACCAATCCCACAAGAGCTAACAGCAGCCGAGTTAAGCTGGAGGTTCACAAATGGCCCATGAGAAGAGCTACCTCTCTCAGCCTGGAGTTTCACTGTCAACAAGGTTCAGGAAAGCAAATTATATACGACTAAATTCCTGCAGTTTGGAAATAAATTCTCATGTAAACTCAGTAACAATCTACAAATCATGTCCAAATTTAATTAATTTATGTATCTTGTCAGTCATACCAGTGTGCAAACACCAGTCAGGATACAAGCACCACAATATTATTGTTACATCTGCAGCCTCAACAATCACCATGGCTTTCCTAAGCTAAATAGAGACACACATGTAAAGTGGTGTCACTTGGTTGATACCGCTGGTGTGACATTACAGCCAAGCTAAGCAGTGACAAGTATGGATTTCCTGTATCCATCTCGAAGTACACCAGCCTGTGAATCTACAGAGAAGTGCATAACCAAAATAAATAACCCTTTAGTCGTACTGAATAAATCAGTGCAAAATGGTCCCATTCCCATGCAGTGAATCCAACTGTTCTGAACTTTCCCTTAGCATTTTTAATTAAAATAAATAATGACATCAAATTAAAGAAAATTCAGTTTGAACTAAATGAGCAAGTCTTCCACATAATCACAACATGGAAGTGACAGGATTAGGGCAGCACTCCCTACCCTCTAATCCTCTTTGTTAATCAGTTACTTCACCAAATGTAAAATGAGGCCCCACTTCTTCAATCAACTCTTTTCTGAGAGACCACTCACTATCTACTTAAATTATTTATTAAAGGCTATTAAGTTTTACAATGGTAGAAGGTTTAGAGTGCAGCAGAGAAGTCAACTGCAAGATCCTGGGTCAAAATTCAAGTATTCCAGATACTACTACCAAAATAAGCTAAATGTACGAAGAAACAACTTATTTAAGCCAAATAAATGCCATTTTGTGTATCTTTTAAAACAAATTGAGCTTTTAAATTACATACTGCCTCTTCTATTTCTTCATTATTTCCTCATATCATTTAGGTTATAAAAACCTTTAGATGGAGCCCAACCTAACACTGCCAAATCCACAATTAAACCACGTCTCTGTTGATACAAAGAGATGTAAATCTAGTCAGTGCAATGATACTGGACCTGGGATACTGTAAAGAGCTGCAAGACAGAAAACAAAGGATTTGGAAATAGAAGACAACACAGAATAGGTACAGAATTTCTCAGAAAAGATGTCTAAAAAAACCAAAATTTTTTTCTTGGATTCCTCTATGACACAGACATTTAAACGCAGAAAAAAATGGATTATAATAATAATAATAACCACCAAAAAAAAAAGGCTGAGCAGCCTGAACACCCACCAAACCCCTTCCCCCCAAGACTTCAGCCCACCAGCACCAGGCAGTCCAAATTTCTCATTTTGGAACAGGAATTTTAACCAACATGGCCATGAAACAAGGAGCTGCTCAGGAGCAGCAGTGTTTTGTCACTCTGCTTACGCAGCCAAGTGCAATCTTGTTGCTGACTTTTATTTAATCTGGCAACATAACAAAGCAGGACTGGAAAAGTCCTGGGCCTTCCTTGTCGTTACTGCCCACCCATCATGACTGCTGCAGCAAATGACCTGGAACACCACCCAAAAAGGGCTCAGCAGGGCTGCCTTGGGTGGGAATGTGCAACTGCCTTAACGTAACCACAGCAGAAGCTGAGTGTTCGGGCTCACTCTGTTATCCTGAGGCACTCGAGGTGCAGTGGTGCACATCCAACCTTCAATAAAAAGGGGTTTTCTTATTTGGGAGACCAGAGTGGCTCATCCAGCTGTTTGCACGTACCCATGTGACGGTAACTTCCTTTTGCTTTCTCATCTTCTGCTCAGCAGGTTTGTTGGTTCTTCTACATCAGGACTCAAAAGAAATGCTGGATAATGTGGGCAAAATATGTAGCTGTTTTAAAATTTAGTGCTTTAGAAACCTGAGGCAATTTTATTAATAACAGTTTACATTTATTTATAAAAGAATATTCGCAGAACAAAGTCCTAAATAGAAAAACAAGTGTTGCTATGCTATTACTGGCTGCTTTTTATGGCTTGGTTACAGCAGTCAAAAATCTCCACTGTAAGGGTGTAACAACATCAACAACAAAAACCCCAGACAGCAAAAACATTCTGTGCTTCTAATAGGTTGCTATGGAAATATTTTTCCTTTTTTAATAGCGAAGCAGCTTCACACACCCAAGCAGAAGATTGGTTGTTCAGACATTAGTTTGAGAAGTTTCCTCCATTTACAGGATGGTAAGAAGCCAGAACACGCTTAAAAAAAAAATCCCAGAAAACCTGGTACCTAGCATAAACAAATTTAAAAAATCTAAATTGACAACTGGAAAATAAAGCAGGTAAAGATGTAAGTTGCATCCCAGAAAAATGGAATTTCATCAGTCAGAGAAGTTCTGCAGTTTGGTAAGAATCTGTGAGGTTCACAAAGAAGAATTTCTCTGCTCAGTTCAAAATGTGCACTTCAAGGTTAGGATCTCAACAGAAAAAATGGAAAATCAGATAACTCACCTTGGCATGAATCATTTCTTTGACTGAGAGTGCTTCAGCAATGCCCAGGTACATGCAGAAGATTTAGAAAGCAATAGCAAAACAAGCCCACTTCAGCACGATTATGGTTTCACAACAACACAGGATAGCTCAAAGGTGGAGGGATGTGACAGCAATTAAATGGATCAACCCTGGAGTCCAGAGACTCAGATTCAATTTGCAGCACTTTTATGGACACCCTCAGGCACACACATCTACCCCCATCCATCTCGGCTGCCTACAGAAAAACTGCAGTGAGCAGCACCTTCCCATTGCGGGAGGAAGGGTGTGAGGATAAATACACTGCAAACATGTGAGGCATCCAGGCATCATAACCGTGGGAGCCAACACATCCCTGAAGCCAGCAGAAGAGTTAGTGCTGTGCTTGTACACACACAGCTCCCTTTCCGTGCTGTAACTTCAACAGCTGAGCAACACCGTGGCTCTAAAAACAGGGCACAATTCCACATCGCCCAGGTTTCCAGCGTCATCTGAATTCATCTGGGCAGTTTCACTGCAGAAGGATACAACCCAAGCTCTCAGACAATCACTCCCGAGTTGAAGTGGTGGGAGAACCAGCCGTTTCCCACAGTCCTCTGCCAGCATTTGCTCCCCCCAAGGACCCCATGGTTTCTCAGGACTGGATCCATCTTCTCTTTCCCCATCCCTGCTGAAGGCACAGTGACTCCCACATCAGTCAGAGACCATCACTGCTTCAGCTGCTGCATCCAAACCTGCCCTTCCAAAACACAGCCCTGTCTTCTCTGAGCTAACCTGAACGTGATAGAGCAAGCACAGCCACCCCTGCTGCTGACAGATGCCAGGAAAAGTTGTCACCCAGAAGGGATAAGAATCTTCCTCTATTGTCCCTTCAGTCAATCTGCAAGCCTAAGGGAGTGCATATTTAATACCTGTTAAAGCCTTTCTAGGAGTTACCCAACAGGAACAAGGTCAAATTCCTTTTCAAGGATCCTGTCTTACCTACTAGTGAAAGGTATTTTGCTTTGATGACGCCTTCCCACCCCAAATTTAATTTCATTGGTGGTTTAGAATAATTATATTAACGGAAAAAGTACCGAGATTTAAATGGGAAACAAAAAACAACCCAGAAAAACCACCTCCCTCACTACTTACAGAACTTATGGACATTTTCAGAAGCCAGACTCACAGATACCTGATGATGTAGCTACTATGAAGCCTACTACATTTAACACCTTTTTCACCTACCTTTTTAATTAGAAATTGAAAACCTGCACTAAGAGAACAACTGCATCAAATTTCAACACAGATTAAGGAGAGGAGGTAATACTTTAGAAAAAGTCAAATATTGATTTCAATTTTCAAATTACTGCAGAAAGGTACAAGATTTAAATTTGCATTTGAAAAGGTATCAGAGGCAATATATTGATGATTCCCTAACAGGTAGCACATTTCAAATCAAAACACTAGAAAAACATGTATGTGATGTCATAATTACACAGAGCAGCCACCCTATTCATCCCTGAAAGCAAAGGACTTCGGCAAATGAAAATGCAAATAGGTGCAGGAGGGCAGAAGGGAGATGAGACAGGGCTGCTCTTTGGGAGCGCTGGAGCTCAGCTCTGCCCCAGCTCTTACCCTCTCTGAGCTTTTAATTCAGGCCAGTGCTTGCAAAAGCTTGAAAGGCACTGTCAGAGGAGCTGCCCATCAGTACGAATGTCAGCGCTACTAGCAAACATCTCCAAACTCCAAACGCTCGGTCTGCCTCAAAGAACTGCGTAACTAAACCACAACAACCTGAAACATCTGCTTCACCACAGGAACAACTGCAAAAGGCTTTATAGATTTGATTTATAAACAGTATTGTTCCACACCTTTTTTTTTTCCTAATTATCACCTTCCTACAAGGTACTTGAAAGCTTTTCTTGCTAATAACTAGCAAACCCAAAGCCAATGGCAGAACTGGCGTCTCTAAGATCCGGTCCAGCACTTGCTGAACTTCACAGAATATTTTTCATTCTTGAGTAAAAATTCTTGATGACTGAAACTCAGTGTAAGTTAGAAACTTTAAAAAGCTAATTTAAGCAGAGCACAGAGATCACGCAGCAGAAAAACCTGTGCATGAGACTGTTCAGCAGTTTCAAAGAGCAGCTCTCTTTTTAAAGCTCCAGTGTGTTCATTTGTAAGGAGCAGAAATCTTGGTGATTTAACAGGCATTATGCCCTCCAAAGAATGCACCTCTCTACCAAACCTGGCTGAAAAAATGAAGAGCCTTAAATGAATTCCAATTACATAAAATGAACCACTAGGTCTTCTCAACCTCGTAATTTTCCCTCAAGATGTGTGCCTAATATCTCAGCAAATTTGAAGACAGGCTTGAAAAAAAATGGTACAGTACACGTTTTTGACAAATAACATGTCCTTTAGCCCTCTGTATCTTGAAATTGATTGCTGGTTGAACACAAATTAAATACATCTTCCTAGCACTGGCAAACTCTAATATAGTCTCTTGTAGCAAACCAAGACCAGATAAAAGGATCACTTTTAATCTGAGACATCACTGTTTTAAAATTTTGTTCCAGGCCTCTGTGGAAATTCCTACAGAAGATTTTTTTTAATAAACTTTCCATATCTCTCCCAGGCAAGACCTGTAGTTTGTTTTATGACAATCAAAAAGAAACCAAATCCCAAATCTCAGAGTCTTGCAAGTTAAATTTCTTTCAAATATGGAGCAGCTTTCTCATGTAAGCTGTCTCTTTCCACCTTTCATATAATGGGGTTGGTACCAATAACCATACATGGTCCACAGAGTAATTGTTTATCCTGTAAACACTGTTTATACTCACAAATTTAATTTGTTTTCACCCCAGACTGACTGTAAGGCTGAAAT
This sequence comes from Dasyornis broadbenti, assembly GCA_013397935.1. Lineage (NCBI taxonomy): Eukaryota > Metazoa > Chordata > Aves > Passeriformes > Dasyornithidae > Dasyornis > Dasyornis broadbenti. The sequence goes on from VZRN01003359.1 coordinate 645,211, forward strand.
TACATTTTTCACTGAATTAAGAATTCTAATATACTTGAATGAAGAATCACTAAAATGTTTGGCACTATAGATGTCAGTAGCTCCTGGTTGCAGCACAAAAGTTTGTCTAGTCCTGATGCTTTAACTGTCCTTATTTTAAAAATGCATTATTCTGGCTGAATTAAGGGAAATTTTAAAAGAAAACATTGTGTCACATAAAAATTCGAGAGAGCAGTTGCAGTAAGAGTGATGTGCTGTACTTCTGTTCAGGGCAGCTTTTTTACAAATTGCCACTGCAGATCTGTCCCCTAAGATCAGGGGGATGCTCCACTCCCCAGCCTCTTTTGCTGAGATTCAGAGTTTACTTCTGATATAGGAAGATTTGAAGCTGGACTGCGGCTGAGGAAAATCTCCCACTGAGAGGTGGATTAGTCTTGAAGGTTTGAATCATGACTGCCCTAAGCCTTCACTCTCTCTGCTCCAGAGCTGCATCCAGGACCGACTGTCACATCCCAGATCCATTTTTCAAACAGGCTGGGCTGCTTCCAGAAAGGTCCCACCTGATGCCATTACAATGGAAAAAAAATCTGTACACCTATATGGTAACATATTTTGAATAAAAAGCTTCGGCTCCATACAGTAAAATTTAGAATGATTCCATGAACTTGTGTTACACAATATAGATAACTTAATTTTTTAATTTCCCCCTTCAATTTACTCTGTGGTTACCAGTTGAAACAAAATTATTTCCTAAGCAAAAATTATTTCATAAACAAAAGTATTTCGCTTATTTAAATTTAAGAGAGTTTCACTCTATTGGCTGTAGAGTAGGGTTATGTGAAAATACAAATTTTATGTGGTGATGACCAGATGTAAGAGGATTTGTAAGGAGACTGAGAGAAAGTGGGACACACAGTGATATATTCAGAAGTAGATATTTAGATTTAGGGAATTCCAAACCAAAGATCTACCGTACAATTCTCTGTTTCCCTGTTACCTATTCAGAGATGCCAGACCGGACAGTATAATGCCAGCCTTAATTTACATGTGACTTAATATGAACTTATGCTCCCAAATTCAATGTATGCGTATGACAGGAAGGGACCCTCAACTCAAACTTTATACTAGCTTGAATTTCTTTCTTCTACTTTACAATTCAAATCATTTCACCTACATTTAATCTGCAATTATTTCTTTTAATTGTTCACTGCTTAATAAATTCAAGATCATTCTGTTTTGAATGTTCATAACTAAAATATTCATATATTCTATACAACAGGAAGCAGTTGTTAGGTTTAGTGTTGTACAACGTCCCAGTTATACAAAAAGGTAGTCATATTTATATGCAATTTCCTTTTACTTCATGAAAAAAAGACTGCTTTAAAACTACAAATTAACAGATCAGTCTTTGGGGATGACAGTGATGCTTTAATTGCAAGACTTGCAAGACCAGACTCCAGGAAGACCACGTACAAAGACAGGAAAATGCAGGGTTCAAAGAAAACCAAATCCTGGCTGTTATTAAAGTAAGTGCCTGGAGCCTCAGACACTAATCTAGATATTGCAGCATGTAGAGATTTAACTGATTTGCACTCTAGCGATACCAAACATTGGCAGACACTAACTGGGGACATTTGTTTTATTACAAGCAAGATTAGAACGCAGGTTTTATTTTTGTGCAGACAGTTTAACAGCCAGAAGAAGAGTGCCAATTCAGTTAGTAAGAATAACGGTGACATTTTGCAAACAAATTTCCTTTTAAAAATAATACATAGTCATACTTTTTTCCCCTTTGGCTTCATTAATAATCAATACCATTAAATTATTCACATCTCTCAGGCTTTGAATTATTTCCTTAGAGAATCCACGTCCTTCCCAAGCCCATTCCGCAAATGGGAAGGATTTGATTGTACAGTTGGCCAAAACCATAGCATCAAAATAAACCTGATATTCTTAGTTCATACCTTCTTGCAGGTTGCTTGTTTAGTTAAGTTAGGGGTCTGGAAAGGGCAGGTGCTTCAAGCTAGCACTGCTTTTACTTTGTCTATAGGGCCATTCATTATATTGGAACAACAATTGGAAACTCAGAATTTGCTTTTCAGCTGTTGCTGGGATAAAAATCTCAAGGGCTTATCGTCCGTGAATATCTCCAGGCACTGACAGTCAGCCAGCAGGACTTACCGGAAGGATGAAGAACAAAAGCAGGAGAAAAAGCGCAGAAGACATTAATTTACAGCAAATCCCATGAGACAAGGTCAGTACATCGGTCATTGTCTGTCTGAGGTGGGAAATTCAATAAAGTCAGAGCCCTGTAAATCTCCTGATGAATCTTGGTAACATCTTTCATTTCAATAACAACTTTTATGGCTGGCAGAAGGTAAAACACTTTGTGATAAGCAGCTCTTGGAAAGTCCCAGACAACTGCAGTTGCCAGCCTCAAACTTACAAGAAATAGCTTGTTGCCTTGAAATGTCTACCAAAATTTGGCAATTCAACAAGATTTTCATAGAAAAGCCCCAACTGTGCAGATTAATTTCTTAACACAAACTGTTTTCTTGTATCACAATATTCTCAGGAGTCCCCATCACATTTTGGGACAAATTTATTCTGTCATGTATGGCTACGTAGGTGAAGAGCAGCTATTCTTCCTTAAAACCATACGCAGAGGGCATAATATATTTCTGGACTATAAACTTTTTACTACCACTTTTTTCCACCCAGAGCTCAGAAAGGGCCTGTGCTCTTCAAGCCTTGCCAAATCAAGAAATTCAACAAAAGCTCCTTATCAGAAATAGAATTTAAACAATATTCATTCCTAATCATTGTGATTGATCTAATGGCATTAAGAGTTTGGAACACCATGAACTGAACTAATTCTGTACTGAAGGAAAAAAAATGTCAAAGGCTGCAAAATCCCAAAAATTTTAGATTGAACTTTTGATGGTAACCACTAGACAATCACCTGCACTGTGGCCAGACAGAAAAAGCTCATAGAAGAGTCTAAAAATTAAGCTGAAGTAATTCATTCTGTGATGTCCATAAATTAAATATTCTTATTAAATAATGAATGAATCCTATGACCAGAAAAAACTCCTTTATGAGTTAACATACCATATGTTGTTTCACACACAGTTTTTAAGTACCCTAATTAGTATTTTACATATAACAAACAGTAACTGTTTAACTATTAGCATACGACCACAATTAAGTGGATGGAACCAATCAGTTTTAATTTACCTGATGCCCCAAATTATGTGTCCATTTAACTTCAAGGTGCACAATGTGCAAGAATCTTGTTTCTGTCTGACTGCTTGCTTTTTTTTTTTTTTTTTTTTTGCCTTGAATCTTCCCATTTTATGTCGAGCCACTCTAGAAGTAAATAAATACACTGAATAAAATTAATTGGACACAGAAAAACTTTAAAAGGTATCCTCAGGGAAACTAAAAGAAAAATATGAAAGGTAAATATTTAATAAAAAAGCACTGAGGTGAGACCTGCGTGACCTTCAGACTCTCTCCTGTCATAAACACATCAAAACCTGTAATGACATTGCCAAGGCAGGTAACAAGTTGTGACAACCAGCTGGCAACTGTGCATGCTATTTTGCTGTTCTAAAGCACTGGGCTATTTATATTCATCTTGTCATTACCCAGTCCAGCTCATTAGACTGTTTTGTCTGCAGATGAAAAACACAGATATACCCATGGAATTGCGTTAAACCCAGGCTTTCTAAATTGCAGCCTAGCACTGTAACTACCAGAACCACCCTTCCTGGAGCGCACTGATTTTAAGTGAGAATTTAAAACCCAACAGAGAGAAGCCCAGACTGGCTCTGAAGGGGCTCTTCTGGTCCTGCAGAGGGTTCTGCACAGGGCAAAGCTGGATGTCCAGAGGCAGGGATAGGCCTGGCAGCCTGATGAGGGCAGGACTGGTCAGTCCAGGCACAGGGCAGCACAGCACAGCCTTTGGGATCACATACACTGAGCATAATGTGCCTTCAGCTTTGTGCACTCGAATTTATTTTTCACTTGATCTCAAGAGAGATGGAGACTATTTGAAGAATTTTGAACTATGTTATCACAGGGCATCAGCTGCTTCTAGTTCATCTTTGTTTTGTGGTGGTTTATCCTCCTTAAAAGCCAATATGCACATTCAAATGCGGGCATATGGCACTGGCTTGAAGAACAGATGCCCTTTTGGATCTCCACTGGGTAAGGGGTGACACACAAAATATTAAAAAGACCTTAAGAGAGGTTCAGGTTACCTGTGAAACATTTCACACTTCAATCTTCTTTTTTTTTCTTCGCACATCTTGGACTTTAGATAAAGCCTTTAAAAATCAAAACACTCCATAATCTTTACATTATAAATTCCTTCTAACTGGCAGCATTTAAAAAGTATTCTTTGTCCTTCCATTTTTATTATTTTCCCTGCTTTCTCTTTTTAATGGAATGAATAAATTCTTTAGTGTTTGTGAAAGCCACCAGATCAGTAGCCCCAGAGACCCAAGTCTAATTAAATTGTTTTCAGAGTGCGTGGCTTCCTTTTCCCATTATATAAACAGAGGATGGCAACCCTCCAAATTGCACCGAGGGTACCCGTAACAGCCAACATCAAGGGTCTCAATCCCTTGTGCTTTCCATTTTCATTTTTCCTACACTATCAGAGAAGGTAATTTTTTCACCAGGAGAAATTACGCCCTTGGTTTGGGAAGTGCCCTTCAGCCCCAAGCCACAAAGTGCAGCAGGTCCTGCTGTACCGCAGGGAAAAGCCTTCCTATTCTTGTGCCTTCCACAATCAAGAACAAAACACAACAAATCCTTCCTGTCCGTGACTGTTTATTTATAATATTGGGATTGATTTTAAGCTTGTAAGAGAGTATGCTGAGGTGACCCAGGCACCACTGTAATACTCTAGGATAAAGAAGAAAAAAGGCAAAAAGTGAGAACTTGCGCCTCACACACGATGTGTCATTTCTGTGATGTTGCACTGAATTCTGCACGAAACAAAAGAACCCAGTCTCCTATTCCCAGTCCCCAGTGGAACCAGCAGCCTAAAGGAAAAGCTAGAACTGGAGCATTGCTATAAATTGGTTTTTAGTACTCATAATGGTTTGTCACTCAAAATTCCCAAATGGCAGCAGAAATAATTTCCTGAGTTTGTATTTATAAATCAGTATCTCTAGTCTGCACAGAAATACCTTGCTTGCTTTTAGACTCCTGGTTCATATATTGGTTTCTGGTTGAGATTCTGCAGCATTGCTGCAACTGTGCACAATACTTCCCAAGTCTACTGTTTCATTTAAATGACCCTGAGCATCCCCAGTAAAAGGCTCAATACAAGGAAGATTTAACTACCAGTGAAATAGGGGATTGTTATAGATGCAACTAGAACAAAGAGACAGCATGTCGATGCATTTATATACATATTTACAAATACGACAGGCAATATTCATGCTAAAATACCAAGACAAACATCTTGGGACTGCATTTTTTTTAACAGTTCACCTCATATATGACTGATCCAGTCAACCTAAAAGGGCCACACCACCTCATAAGAAGAGCTAATGTCTAACTTGACACACAACAAAATATTGGTTTAGCACATGCAGAGAAGAAAAAACAAGCTTTTTTAACTTGCTAAAAGACAGCTTAAAACTGACCAACCTCACTCACGTAATTAACTCTATTGATTTCAAGAGATTTAGGCTGACAAACCTTTAAAGTGGAGTTGATCTCATCTGACTGTAAACACTTACAAAGTGGATATCTACATGAGGGTGAGTCAGCTTAAGCTCCTTTTACAGCAGGGATCTGCGTGTGGGTTATTAAGCTTCAGTCCCTCTACTGTTTGTGGAGAGAAGCAGGGGCTCTTATGGAGAAATGTAAAAGCTTCTAGACTGGGTTGAGTTAAGCCTCTTCCTTTACAGGGTGTCCTGACACCAACTTTCCATCAGCTAAATCCTTCTCCTGCTCTCTATAATGGTCACACATAAAGGAAAGGAAGTGAAAACCAGAGTGCTGCTCAAGGTTTAAGGCAAAACAATCAATACAGTGCAGAGTCCTTCTCTATTATGAAGAAAGGCATCTCTGAGCAGGAAGAACGATAAGCAGAGCTCACACTAGACCTATGAACATCTTTTTTAAAAGTATCCACTTTGTGCATAGTTCTGCTCCTTTTCACTCTGCAGAAGAAAGACTGCTGCTGCTTCAGAAGAGTTCCTGTAAAGCACTGATTTAATATGAGCAATTTTAAATTATCATGCAAGATCATTACCCAAGTGAAACAAAATATTTAAATGTTAGTGAGACACAAAGTCACCTAAACTGCCAATCAAAATGGCATTAGAATTAATTTGAAACAGTTAAGTTTAAAGATACACTTGCTTTAAAAATTAAGCTCTTGGTTTTTCTTTGTTTCTTTGAAAACAATAAATGATTTTTTGTCATTTCTATGACTTTTTCCCATCTTCTGTGCTTTCATGCAAAATCCAATCATTTAGGGTAGCATTCAGCAGACTTGCACAAGGAATTAACAAAAGGCCCAAGTGCATTTAATTGTCACCAGAGTATTATTACCAAACTTCGCAGTAATGCAGGTTTCAGTCTTACAGAAACTTTCAGGAAGAAAAACATAAGAGACTACAGAGGAACAGGAGACCCTCTGCAACACTGGGACTTCTTGTCTTCCTCTTTCCGGACAGATATAGAAAATGAGAGAATTACTCAGTTTGCCTACTGATCATCTGAATTCAACACTTTGCCTACAACAGCAAATCCTCATGAACCTCATACACACAAGCAATAAAGGGGGAAATGTTAAATGCATGGCATGCCCAGAACATCACTCTGTGCACTGTTCCCAGGCTACAAACCATGACCCTACTGCATGCATTCAAGGCACAAAAAGTTCAATTCAAAAGTCGATTCCAGGCTAAGCATACCTTTTAAAATAAATCCTGCCCTTGGTTGAGTCAAGGAAAGAAGCAGACTCTTGGCTGAGTTTGTGGATTTGGTGTGGGTTTATGTCTTCCCTTAAGCTGTGACCAATTGAAAACCTCAGGCAAAGTTCTAAAAGTTATCACAGTAAAACTATTGAATCAGTAAATGTACTAGGAAGAAAGCAAGCTTCTACTACATGTTTTTCTCTGTTTTGTTGTACAATACATTTGTGGGGGGGTTTTGCTCCCCCTTCTTCCTCTCAGCAGCACAAGTAAATAAAGATATAGAAAAGCTGCACTGAAATTCTCTCTCAAGATGGTTATTTCATAAAAATGTTTTTCAAAGTTTACCTTGAACTTCTTCTGCAAGGGAATAAATGCATTTTTCCCAAGGTGAATAACTAACATTTGCCCACTCCATCTTAACTGGCACACAGGGATAAGCTGAACTCATCAATTCGACTGCCATAATAAATTTTAATGTTCTGCACACACATTTTCTTACTCTTATATGACTGAGGAAAACAAAGAAAAACTTCTAAGAAGAAAATAGTACACATTCATAACAATCTGGAATGTACAGAATAAACCACTCGGGCTTTTCTGTACTCGTAAAAAATCAACAGTAATTGTTCCAGCCATAGCATTCAAAAATTAGTCAAGGAACAGGCTACAGATTGGTCTGGAAAAACAACAGGGTCAGAGTGGAATTAATTTCTATCAAAATGCATAGCGAAGCAGATTATCCTAGTGTCACTCATGCTGACTATGGCTTTACTGACCAAGCCAGAAGGATTGCAGGGGTCATTAGGATTAAGGAAAGAGTAAAGTACTATGCAATTCAGAAAATACATTTTGCCTGGAAAATTTCCAGCTCCAACACAAGCGAAAAAAGAAATTAAGTAACTTTTAGAAGGCAATTGTGCACAATGGGATGTTAATCTAATGTAGCAAACATTCTCAAGATCAGAAAAATCAAACCTGCAAATCTTGGATGCTTCTATTCTGGAGAGTCATTATGGAAAAAATCTATGTGTGGAAGAAGAAATGGATGCACAGACTGCACATTTCCATTAATTAAACTCTTGTCTCAGTAAAGCCTGTTGATTAAAATTCCTGAGTACCTAAAGCTCAGTGAAACTTAGGCATAGGCAACTTGGCTCGGAATTCTTTTTCTGAACTGTACTGAGGCACTCCTGGAGTAAATCTGCAGAACAAAGCGCTGACACCCCCCTGACTCGCTTGTATCTTAAGGCATGCAATAAAGTCAGCCGAAGAATCAATAGCTTGAAACATTCCATTAGAAGGAAAGTGTTCAAGGCACTGGGGCCATTAGCACAAGCTTAATGAAATTAAGATATTAACAGAGTAAATGGAAACCCAGCTCTTCTATAGGTCGTGCTGCAGTTCTGAGTAAACACTGTCTTAGGCAAAGGCACAAGGGTCAGTGTTTCAGGGCTTTCAGAGGCAGTGGGAGGAAGAGGTTTTGCTTTTAAACACACATTAGAAACTGGAGATTCCTGGAGAGAGATGTATTAATAATTAAACAGAGCTTCTGGGTTGCAAAACAGATCAATAATATACATTAAGATCAGACATTCCTTAAAAAATTGGCAAACGTGGGGCTTCGGAGGTTTTGTATTCACACATAAGAATTTCTGTTTACATCCCTCATAGCTGTCATTGCTCTATCAAATTAATGCTAAACTCAGGAAATTTTGAACTGCAGCTCCTTACAGTGTTGTGTTTAAAGCTTGCAGTAATTTACAAAATATTCCGAGTTACCTAGCAGAATTGTCTTTATTGTTCTTCTAGTGAAAGATTTAAGTGATTACATTGGTTTGTGGTTTGGTTTGGTTTGGTTGCTTGGGGGGTTTTTTGTAATCTAGATGTAAAGAATGTAATGAAAGTGAAACTTTTTTTAAAAAGGCAATTGTCTTGTGTCAATAAATTGCTAGGCAGTTCTTACTAAGACATGAATAAAAAAACAGGAATTTTTGTTTAAGTATTTAATAGCTTTGTTGCCTCTACAGTGAATTTTCAGACTTCATCTGGGGAAGTTCTCCTAACAAGGTACAAAACATTTGCTACAGCACTAAATTACATTACAGAAAAACACAAAAACTACACGCTTTACAAGGCAACCATGCTATAGTCACCAAACAAAATAAGATTTTTTACAAGTTTCAGTCATTGTCAAGACAATTCATAACTCTACAAAAGCCTGCTAGCTGAAATTTTGCCAAGGTAATACAAAGTACAGAGCTGACAGTACCAAAAACTGATGGACTGTCAAAGTTTCCCTTCCTAGGCCAAACTGCACAATTTTATTTTTTTTTCCCTGAACAGGACATGATAACCCTGAAATCATGCCTGCTCTGGCACCTTGAAATAGCACACAATTTAAAAAAGGTGGATTGAAACTGCCTCTGAACCATAAAAATCTGTTCACAAGAAGAAACACGGCACCTTCCTTGCGCATCTTTATTTCTTCCTTACAAATTTTAAAGTATAAAGTAGCATTCCTTGTGCAGTGCAAAGGAAGAAAAGGAGCTTCATCCAAACTAGTGACAAACAAACAGCACAAGAGTCCCAGTCCTAATGTGTACAAAACTGTCACAAGGTCACCTGGCATTTTACCAAAGCAGTTAGCATATAAATTGAGCCTAAACAAGAGGAGATAAGTATGTCCTCTGACAAAGAAGATTCCCAACAAAAACAGCAAAAGAACTTCCATTATGGAAGAAAAAAAAAATGCACTTATTAAAAATGTAACAACGTTTATCTTCCTGCTGCAAACATTCTTTTAGCCATTCTGTTTATTGCAGAGGGCCCCAAACAGTGTCAAGCTTCTGTGCTTTCTTTCAGAAAAATATTCACACACAGGCTGATTACAGTATATCCCAAAAACCATTTGCCATGTAAATATAATGACTGATTGAATTTGACAAGCCTCCTTCTAGAACAGTAAACACTGAAGCTTTTGTTTAGGGATATTAATCAGCTCAGCAAGCTCAACGTGTCACCTGTGCCAGAATGAAAGAAAAATCATCCCCACCTGCTGGTAGAACAGCCACCAGTAATATCCAAAGGAGGCAGGACCATTAATTGCAAGAATTACTCTGGATCTCAGCTATTCAAACAGGCAGGTTTTCACCAGACATTCATCTTTCCTGTAACTGATCATTCCATTAACAATAATGATCTGCTCCAATGGCTGTGGAGGTCCAAATGGAAATCTGGAAGAGCTTTCTGCAAACTAAGAACTGCAAATCCAGACAGATGTTATAAATCCCCTCCAGACTGGCTCGGGAGCCTGCATTTGCACCTTAATACAGAGTGAAGACAGTGCTCACTACACTGAGAACATCTTATGTCTGGTAAAGCTGACTTAAATTTAAGAATAATTAGAAAACACAGATGCCAGGGAGTAGTACACCAAAATTCTTAACTGCAGCTCGGCCATCAGCAAGTCTTATTGACAGCCTTACCTTCCTCTGCTCAGTGGCAAGGAACATTACTGATGATTTGTTTCCAAGTTCAGGTTTCTGCAGAGGGGCAAGTGGTTATGTAAAAACCAACTGGCTAACTTAAATGGTGAAGTCAGTGCTCTGAAGAATGTCAAAATGCCACCCTCTGCTGTAAAATGCTAATTTCTTACAGGAGGATACCACACGTGCTGAGTGAACAGGAAAAACCTTCAGACAGTGACAGAAATTATCCTCCATGAATTCCAACACTGAAAATTTTATCTGTCCCATTGGGGTGACGCATGATTAGACATTTCCAAGCTTGTAATTATTAACCCAAAACCTGTCAAAAGCACAGCCCTTCCCACTGACTGACACTCCCAAGCTCTGCAAGTGTGCACGTGCAGCCTGGTAATTTTCCATCCAGTTTTCACTTATTCTTTACATTCTCTGATCCTTGCCAATGGGGCAGCACGTTCCTGAAACTAAGAGTGGAGTGGCGCAGAACCAGCTCCATCTTTCACTGTCCTACTCCCAGAGATGCTGGATTCCAACAGCATTTCCTACCCACAGCCTTTGAAAGCCCATGTGATCCCATCGAGCTGAGCAAAATGGACAGCCAGCTCGGATGATCTTCTGCACAATATCTGGAAACAGCAAAGTACACTTTCTGTCTCATTTACTAATGCTGCTGCTAATTTTGCTGTGTCCCAGTTTCTCGTCCATCTGCAATCAGAATTCAGTTTAGCTGATGAAAAAGCAAATGTGCTGCAGTACACACCAGGATGTTGCAGTCACATTAGGAGAATGAATAATCCCATTTCTGCTCAGGAATTCTTCTCAAAAGCTTAGAAAGGACCTAGGATATGATTAGGTAGATCAGATCACCGAGCACAAGAGCAGATAATGCCAGTTTTCCTTTGGACTTAATTCTGGGATTAATACAGGCGCTTTTGAAAATTTTACAATGTTCAGGAAATTACTGGGAGCACGTGAATGTTCTTTCCCGTGCACATTGTCTGACAGTAAATATTAACAAATGCAGCTTTTCAGACGGCACAAGAGAGTACCTACAGGGTCTCCTTCTATTACCTGGAGGAGACTTGTATGGATAAAAGTTATTTCCAAGATTTCTAACCTCTGATTACATCAATTTGACTGCTAGATTCCAAAGTTACCGGAAAGGTAGATCGACTGCTTTCTTAGTAATTCAGAAGTAAAAATTATAAAGCTTATGAGTTAACACAGTAGGTATCTGATTCCTCCTTTTAATGCCAACATTACTGGTAATAATTTTAAGCAATTACATAATAACTAAAATGCATTGTGTGAATTCCTCAGAATTTCTATTAGCTGGTGTTTTACCTCCAGTTCCCTGTAGGAAAATTCTGGGGTATGCTTCAAGCAATTTAATTGTTTTTCTTTGGAAAGGTAACACACATTGAAGGAGATTAAGCAGTGGAGGATCCAAAGTCACTTACAGAAAAAAAATTCAAAACATATCTAAGAGACCTATGGAAATAGGACTCAAAAGTTTTTTAAAACCATTTTACTGACATTCTGCTTCTCTGATAGCCATGTGTTTTGTCATCATTTCTAATTTGAAGGTTTTTACTCACACTATTTACTGACGTGACCGCACTTTTTGTGTCACGAAAAAGGCAGTGCCTAAGACATGTCGGGACAATCAAGAGCCAATTTAAAATGTATATATCAACAAACAAACTCATTCAAAAATTTCCATACATTGAACAACTGGAAACAACTTGCACTCAGACCTTGGAGTCTTTGTTACAAGTCTGTATGGGGCTCCAAGACTGAGGTAGTCAAAGAATGGGATTCTTCAGAAAGTAGAAAGGAAATGTGTTGGACAACTGGCTGCTTCCAGATTTCTGGAAAACAAATTCTAACAACAACATAAGGCAACCAACCTTACCTTCTTAGTTTTTTTAGTAAAGTTGATCCAGAAAAATGAATTTTCCTTCCCCTTTATATTATTTTGCACTATAAGTACTCATTGAAATTTGTCTGATTACAGTTTAGCACAGACCTTTTTAGCAGTGACTTAGTTTTCAAAAATCTCTTTAAAGAGATAGGCAGCATGGGAATTCCTGCACATTTCTAACAGACATCCCATGGCCTAACTTATCTTTTCCTAACTATTTTTATCTACAAGTTCCCGAAGTCCACCAACTGAAAACTTCTAACTTATTACAACACAGGTGCACAAGGTTTAAATAGCAAGGTTAATAGAGGGGGTGGAGGAATCACTCCTAGAAAATGAAATCTATTAATTAAGTTAATTAACAGAGGGAAAAAAAGAAAAGGGGAAAAGGGGAAAAGGTCGGCAAGCTCTTCACTGGCCTTAAGCACATCCTGCCACATGGCACTTCTGCAATCATTTAAAATATTTAAATTTTCAACCAAATTCTGATTGTTTGACGGCAACCTCCTTGGTATCTCTAATGAACCCATTTTAGTTCACATTTTGGGTTTGGAGCTGCAAAGGCAAATTAAAACCAAAACACTGCTAGACATGAGATGACTTGAAAACACCTATCTTGTTCAGTGCTGGGAAAAGGAATGTGGCCAAAACACCATGCTCAGGTCTCAAGTATCAATCACAACAGTTACCTGCAGGAAAATTATGCTTCTCCACTTAAAGGGGGGGGTGTGTGTGCAAGATTTCCCCTTAAGAAACTGGAACTGAAAGATGAGAAACATAAATGTGTAAATTCCTTCAGTCAGGGCCTTTTACTCCCAGTGTTACTCCTGCTGTCCGAGATGACTTCATAAAATTGCATTTTTATTTTTTTTATCTAAAAGACACAGTTACTCGTTCTGATGAAATAAAAAGGACTTTTGGAGTTTATCTTAATAGCAGTGAAAAGGGGATCCTGTGTTGAATTGGCGCTTCTAAGTAAATTGCTTGAATAAATCCTGCTTGTTGGATGATAATTGAATGAGCATAGGGAATTTTGACAGTTCCAGGTGTCAAGAAGTTGGGGGAAAATAACATCTGTTCTCATCAAATAGCAGAAAGGCAAATTCAAAGTCACTCTTAATTAACGTGTAGCATAAACACTGAACAGAGAGTAAAAGAGTTACATTAAAAATAATTTTTTAAGTAAAATTGTTCTTTTTCTTAGCTGAATGTAGCAAAGCTAAACTGCTACATCCTACATTGTTGTTTCATCATTTTTTTTCTGTCACACCTTGCACTATCACAAGTTTGTCATTGTGGCAAAACCACTCCCACATCCTCTGCACCATGTTCATTGTGAAAACAGCCAGATACTGCCATGGCACACCCTGGCACACAGGAGCAGCCTGGCTGGCTGGCTGCTAACTCAGCACGAGTTTTAAAAATAGACAGGCAGCAGAGAACACATGATTTAATATTTGCCTTTGCCTGTAATTTGATACAGTATTTTATATCACTCCTAAACAATTACATTATCTTTTACACTTGTGAACTGTTTGATTCTTCTTACCTTTCCCCATCTTCGTGCTTCAGACCCAGTGGCCTACATGGTGATAAAAAAGTAACTCCACAGATGTGAGGCAAGGAAGAGCCACCCTTCCTGATCCCCACCTGGCCTGTGGTAATCCAGGGCAGAATTGTGGGGCAGCAGAGGGGACAGAGAAGGTGAGTCCCGGCTTTTTATACTGCTCTGCACAGATCATTCTGCTCCCTCCCAAGCCCCACAGTTCCTCAGACGAGTGAACTATGGCAGCACGGCCACGACAGCAATGTGACTCCAACAGAGATAAGATTTTAGAGCAAGAGCTTTCAGTACAATCACACTGACAGAACTCAATCCAGGGGCTCTCTCTTACATTCTTTCTGTGGGAAGAATGCAGTCTAGAAAAATAATTTCATATTTAACGGTACCTTGAGGTTTTCAATGTAAGGAAAAATCTTATGACAGAACAGCAGTTCCCAGGACTTCCTTGTTCTCATTTTCAAATAAAACCTTGTAGCTCTTTTTTCAGTAACAGAGAGGGTGTAAATGCACAGTGCGTGCAGAGATGACTTTACCACTTAAAAGTTTGTCTTAACTGGACAGTTCAAATGATAATCCAGTCACTGGAGAAGCAAATATCCAGAACTATCTTCCACTGAATCTGTGCTGACACACATGGAACACTGAATAACTCTTGGTCTCTGTTCCTTCTTTCCCTAAGGCAGATAAACAAATTTTTTAAGGAAGTTACATGGCATTCTTACCTGGCAAAACCAGCCACAAAGCCAGGTTAAATGCACAAACTTTTTGCCTTAATCTGCCAAGAACATTCCCTCTGATTGACCCACCACTTCAAACATATCAAGAGTTCTTATTCCTCTAAGCATGTTCTCAACTTCAGGACAGCCACTCACAGTCCAAAAGCTGCTCACACAAAGGTCTTTGTAAAAAACTTTAATCAGAAAATAATTGGTGAATAGAACTAAGCATAAACAAAAAAAAAAAATATATATCACTCTCCATGTTCACCCCAGTTTTATATTTACCATCTCATTATTTTAGCAAAACCTGTGGCTTGGGGATTATAACCTACACTTAACCCATAAGAGTTAGTGACTGCAGTCAGGATATTTCCCTGATGACAGCTCCCCAGAGGGTGCTTTGGACTGAGTTGCTGCTTATCCATCAATCCCTGTCTGAGGGACACAGGTGGCAAACACAGCCAAGCAGGGCAGTGTTTGTGATGACACTTTTGCACCACATCACCTGGTACCTCTCTGCTTTTTTGCCACAGCCAACATCTCTCTCCCCACAGTGTGAAGACAATACTGGTAATTTCACCAGGTATTGCCACTTTTTGCCAGACTATAACAGAAGCTTTTGTTTTCCTCTTCATCTCAGAACAAAAATAGAAACAGTCTTTGAAATATATTTAGACTAAACTTTTTTTTTAAATGTTAATTTTCAGGAATGTTGCCAATCCACTTTTAGCAGATGGTTTGCTATTTAATGTCTCTAAGCAGGCAGAAAAGCTTTATCAATAGAATCAAAAGAAATGTTGAGAAACTACGTGCAATTTTACAAAATCAAAGGCATTTCCTACATATTGTCAAGCAGACAAAAATATATTGACATGTTGTTACTGCAAGGAGCTAAGGAATGCTTCCCACATTACAACACTGAACTTCCTTTTACGTGTTTTCAAGTCTGCAAGTTTCCTCATAACAAGGAACTTTAATCTGTCGTAAATTTAGAAATTCTCCAAGCGCAGCTTAATTAAGAAAAATAGAACCCAGGGCTGAGCGATTGAAAACCTACCCTCAAGAGCTGGCAGTTGCCACATAAAAAGCTTTACCTCTGCTTACTTCTTCAAATAAGAAATCAATAGTGTGGCTCCCCATTCACTCTGGGGCCCAGTACTCCACCTGCATCTGCAATCATCCAGGAAAAGAGGCAAAATGGGCAGGGAGCAGTTTAGCCACCAGCTATTATTCCATTACTGCAGAGAGCACCGGCAGCTGTCTGAAAACCTGACAGTCCCTCCCTACCTTCAAGACAAGACATACGGATCCTTGGCTTAACCACTAAAAGCATTATACATACATTTATACACAGATACCATATAGAAAATATTTTATAGATATTAAATATTTCCATGTTCATTTGCGTGCAAAATTTTGTCTCAGTATTTAAATGAGAGTAGTAGAATGAGCACTGGGAAGGTGCTTTTAACAAATGTTATGACTTTTTATGTAAGAAAGACATAAGCTGTGCTGAAAACTCATGTGTTGGTAGAACTGCACTTATAGGAAGTACAACAATAAGTCAATGAGATTTAAATGTTTCTATACCAAAAGCATTCCTGCTACAATGGGACATGCAGCAAGTGGGAATGACGTATCCAAACATAAGTCTTCTGTTGCCATTTTTTTTACAGCTTTTTCTGGTTTTCTTGGCATTGTGTACAGCTTTACACATCCCTTTGAAACTTGTGCTTATTTTGGGGTTTTTTTTTATTATCGGTTTGTTCGTTTTGTGTCTAACAACTTTAAATCAATTTTAAACTTGTACAGCTTTACAGACACGTGAAAATATTAGCTAAGCAGAAGCTTGGAATGTCTCGTTCAGTTACATCTAAGTTTAATGATGTCCTAATCCTTTACAGCTGACATCGTGTTGTAAAGTCACAGAGGACTAACTCTGAAAACCAGGATCAAAACAACAACACATAATTATAATATTGGGGACCAACAGCACCATTATCTTGGTTCCAGGCCCAGTCCTTTGCTTACGATAGTCTGGCTGTGTGCAAAAAAGAAAAAAAAAAAATATTTCTTGCTTCATTAAAGGTGTTACACATGTTTTAAAAGATCCATATAAACTAAATCAAATAGATTTAAGTCTTCAATTTTTGGATGCTAGATTTGGGGTTAATTAACAGCAAATACTCGTCGAAATCTACTAGATGGGAAACTGGTTTTGAGAGCGACAGGAAAGTAAAAGGCTTTCAGAAGAGACTCAAAAATGGTGCATCATGTCTCTCAACTCCATGGAAACTCACTAGCACCAGTTTCACCAGTTTCAATAACACGAGTGGAAACTCCATAACTTCCACTCAATAACTGCAATTTCATATTAGCTAAAAAAGGATAAAACATTCAGGAATTCTTGTGCAGCCTATACTGTTTCCTGTACTTTTCTCCTCCTTGACCTCCTCATCCTCCAAACTGTTAAATATGAAGTGAACTTGTCTTCTAATCAGAAATTCCACAGAAATTACAGCATACTACTCCCACACCCTTTGCCTGAGCAACTTAAAATATTCCTGTTAGCACAAGTAGAACAGGGAAATGCTGGCATGATATGATCATTCCATATACAGCTGGTAAAATTATAAATACCTCAGAGAAAGACAAATGTATAGAACAAAGTTATTTTCAAAATTATTCTGCGCTCAGTTCTGCAAGCCCTTTTTATTCTGTGTACAGAGAAATCCCAAAAGACGTTTTCTCTAACCATAATTTCATTGCAATGATAATCCTGTAATGGATGAGTACAGACTCACTGAGTCTGCAGTGCTTGAAAAGTTTATCTGACAGTTTTACCTCTAGCATGCCAAATCTTCTTGCAAAGCCTCTGGCAAGTCATGACTTGACGCAGAAAGAAAAGCTTCAAAGGGATTTCAATCCACCATGAAAGCAGGGACAGGTAATTCTCTGCATTAGTTGGATGATTCATGAAAGAGATCTTCAGCTAGATTCAGATTACATATGAGCAAGTAACACAATCTAAAAATCTATATTATCTTCCTAAAATGAAGACTAGAATGATCATTTATCTATGAAGAAAAAAAAACCCAGAAATACTATCTTTTTCTTATTCTCTTCAGAAATCTGCTTATAGAAATCCTATTTTCTCAGAGATCACCTGTGACAGCTCTAATAAAGGGAAAATTCAAACATTCACACTTAAAAGTTGGAGCTTGATTTACGGGATAGCAAATGTCAAAACCAAAACTACGACAAGGTTTCCACACCCCTACCGACACTACCAGCACAAGGTCACTTAGCTCGTTAATTTTCAAGTAGAGATTTAGGCAATTATGTGGTATTTAAGATGTGCTAATTATAATACACGTGTTGGGAGAGCTATCTTATCTCACACTTCAGGGCTCATGTCAGTCTCAAATTTTTGTCAGTGGACAACAGATGTGGCTACTGCACCACAGCATTTGGCTACTGCAGGACTCCCACACACTCTGGGCTCTTCCTGGGGGAGAAGGGACTTTGTGTCTGATTCTTCTGAGCAGCTCCAGCAGCCAACAAAACCTGCCACCAACAGTCTGTAAAAACGTGGCCATTATCAGTTGTCTCCATCCCTCTCCTCTGCCCTGCTCCTGCAGACCTCGTCCATGGAAATGAGGATCCCCAGGTCAGGGGTTCCACTATACATTCATACGGCACTGATCACAAGACAGCTGGGATTCCAGCCAGCTGCCACAGCGTTGTTGTCATAGAAATAATACATTTTTAAAAATCATATGGTTTAAGATGTGAATAGAATGAGAATCCATCACAGACTTGAGAAGACACAGTCTGGCATTTTAAAGGCAGAGCACTTCAAGGCAGCAGCTCGGACCACCCTTTGCCTTCACACTCTAAAACAGAAATCAGAATATTCTCGTTTGTTACTTTTCAAAGCCAAGTAAAGCAGGTGCTGGAGAACTGTAACAACTACCATTATGGTTTCAGCTCCTAAACATTTCTGCCTTTCCCTCAGAAAACTGAGGCTATCATGTTAAAAATAGCCCCTTAGTTATGAAACACCAGTTGAGCAGAGAAAATTTGTGGAGAAGACAGAAACAATGTTGTTGCACAGAGAACACATCTGCACTGCACAGCTGTACAATAGATTTAGGTATAGATAAGAGCAGCATGAAGTCAAAGCATTAAGTTTCACATACCTGAGAATTTCAGTGTCTATCCAGTGTATCTTTCCACACTGTCCCACCAACAGCTCGTTATTGAGCTGTTTATCAAGTTGCTGAAATGAAGGAGCCCCGAAGCTTCTAAAGGGGCTCCAGAGCCTCTTTAGCACTGGAAGGCCAAGGGCAGCACAAAAAGATACCTCCGGAGATAATTAAACAGAAAACAACATAGAAGGTGAACAAGACAGGATTTTCCTCAGAGGAATGAAGTTAGTTTTCACTTTTGCATTAGACAAAAATTAAACTTTATTAATTTTATTAATTGTGAACCAGTAAATTACTTCACTGCTTTGGACTCGGAGACAATGCCAAGGCACCAAAGAGCCCAGTCTCTCATCTTCAGGCCAAGAGTGGCTGACAACAAAATCTTACGGCTGCAAGAAACAAGGACAACCATTAACCAGCTTCAGAGGATTCATGTCCCATTGTGTCCCTTTCCACACTCCATCTATTAATAGCTGATGATCAAGTTCCTGAGCTGTTCCAATGAAAACCAAGTATTCCCCATTGTCCTCAGGAGGCAGCTAAGCCATCTTCACAACTGCCACTGCTGTCTAAAGATTTGAGCCCAATATTTGCTTTTTAAAATCACCATAGATTTTCTTTACACATCACGTCTCTAACATTCAGATGGATAATATCAGCTCGTGCCATCACTGCACAGCTCGTGTACACTTCCACAGTGTAATGCTGATGACACGACCTTTCTGTTGAACGCAGAATTAAAGTAAACTGCTTCTGTGCCTTGCCACAGGCAAGGGAGCAATGTTAGGTGGAGAGAGGCAAAAACTGTCTCATGTGATGCCATGAGAGAGGGAGATTTCAGGACCAAGCTGATCTCACGCGTTACACACAATTCCCAGCAGCTGTGCATAGGTCTTGCTTTACGTATCTTTTCAGATGTATTTCCCTCTATTTTGGTCATACAGATAAAAATCACTCATTAACTCTAAAACAGGCATAACGAGCTGACGGAACAGACCTCAGCTGGAACTCCTGCACAGCTGCAGGCTGCTTGTGCCAACCTGAGCAACATTCCCCAAAGTGAGACCTGAGCGGCACAAATGAAGCTCTGAGTGCAGAGCCCTAAGCAGAACAGCTCCCCCCATCTCTGCTCAGCCCATACATCATCTGCTCAAACACTGCCCTAAAAACTCCCCTCCTTCCGCTGAGGCTGTGCCATTATGCAGAGATAGCAAATGTCAACAAAAATTAACTTTTTCCATGAAAAAAGACAAACTTTTCTAGCTTAACAATGAAAGAACTTGTGGAGGGCATGGAAGTCACAGCTCTGCTCCTGATTCATTTTTTTAAGCTTCTGTTGAAGACTTCCATGTGAAGTACAGAAATTGTCTTGATTGAAGGAAACAGAATCCAGGTCAATTCCCTTCCCAACAACAAAGCTATCACTCACTCTCACTCTATAGCCAAATAAAACTTTTCTTGTTTCTGTCAAAAGAAACAATCTCAAATCTGTCATGCCATTCCCATTGTATAAACCTGAAGAAACAGAGCAATTTAGATAACAATCAGGAAAATGGCAAATTAAAAAAAAAGAAAACTCATTCTGAAGAAAACAACTTTAATCATGAACAGAATCATTCGATATCCAGTAATGAAATCCAGTTACCTTAATAAGGCCAAACTATGGCTCCTCAGTTTTGGCCACTGCATCCTAACCCCAGTGACATAAATCCCAGTGAAAGAACCACCAAGAATATAATTAGAAGGGAGCTAAAGATACTAAAAGCACAAAAAAGTAATTTTAATAATAGTAATAACACACTACCAAGTTGTAGTCAACATAATCAACAACATTAAGTCTCCAGCAGATTGTCCTGGAAATACCTGCACCTCTAGTATTGCTTGAAAATTTACAGCAAATTAAGTCTTCCAGCTGAAATAACTATATTAAGGTTGCTTTAGTGCACTCATCCCTAAGCATGGAAGAATACGAAAGTTAAATTCCAATTAATCGGCTCTGACATGCAGCCATCTAGAATGACTTGAGAAGTCACAGCCTAGAGAGAAAAAATAATGGGATTAATCCTGCCTGGCTTACGTATGCAAGTAGTTCTTCCCTTGCAATTAGCTACATTGGGACAGCAGGTCTCTCTGCTTGTGCAGAGCCAGGGAATACAGAGCCCTCTGCAGTGGAGCAAGGGCTGAGTGCTCCCAGAGCTGCTGCCTAGTGCTCACTTGTTTCTCAGTAGAACAAATACACTGCAGTGAGTGATAAACATGCCTAATTGCTTTTGAGCCTGAGGGAAATAAGCTGGGGGGATTTAGCAATTCATTATTCCCAAAAGGAAAGTACCCCAGGAGTAAGAGGCATGGCGGAGTGGCCATTTGAATCCTAGTGAGCTGACTTCATGGAACCCAGTCAGGGTTACTGAGCCAGGCTCCAAAAGATGGAAGGCATTCTTCTTTGTGTCTGAGATCAAGAAATAAAGGGTAGATAAGAAACACAACATTTACTTACTTAAACCTCTCCCAGGCTAAAATCAAGAATGTGGGTTGACCTAGTTCTCAAGCTCAACATACGCAGTTTCTGAAAGCAAATGATTTCCCCCTAGCACCTGACCTCACAGGGACAGAGTGAATGACACACTGGAGACCTGTCCCGCCCCCAGCTGACCACAGAGGGTGATCAGATATCCAACTGTGGGATAGCTAATATTAGCTCAAGTAAATCCACACAGCAAATCATTCTAAGCAGCAGAATGAAAGATAATGTAAACAATTCTTCTCTCACAAATTTCCCCAAGTCCACACAGTGCCTGATATTCCACTGACAAGAACAGATGCAGCAGCTTGCAAGGATGGAGGACCAAAGTCCTAGTAGAACACAGATGTCTTAGAACCGTGCATTGACCTTAACTGCACATGCAGCTAGTCCAAAAATGAAAAGTGTGTTACAACTTCAATTTAGCTCTAGTCTATGTCTTCACTGCATGTAATTTAGTAATTCTGTTAAAGTCCAAGGGGTTGGGAGGAAGAATGGGGCAGAGGCAAGGAAGCAAGTTCATGACATAGACTTCATATTCTATAATTTTTTAAGATAATTCTAGAACACAAACATCATCTGATTAAAACTGGGAAGGCTGAAAAACACTAAAATGACATTGCATAATGAGACAGACAGGATGATGTGCAGAGGTGTTTTGAGTGATACTGGTTTGATCATAGCTTAGCTTTTCAAGGAAAATGAAACTATGAACTATGAGGGCCTAGAGTGAGGCTGCAAAAAACAACACATTTCTTCCTTTTTGCTTCTGTTTTTCTCTTCGTCACTGATACAAACTAAGTATCAGATTAAGAGCAGCCTGCCCACTCACCTGATCTTCCAACTGCATATATGACTTAGGGCAACTTTTTGGTGTCAGAGCCAATGCATGATGCACTGTTATGATGAACAATATGTTGTGATCTGTCTGAAGCGCTCTTGTATTGATTTTAATAACATGAGAGTGTTTGGGGGTTTTGAGCCATTTTGGTGCTTGTGAACTTAACAGAACACAGTTTTTTATTTCATTTAACACTTATTAGCCTCGGCACTCTAAAGTATACTTTCCGGGAATAAAGCTCAGTACTACCAGACAGCCCATGTGCCACACACCTTTGTCAGGCATGAAAAGGACTGCATTTTGCATCAAGCTATCCATCTGGTCTTTTACCCAGTTTCTTGCATACACATAAACACATACACACAATTAATCTCAAAAAAGACACCATCCTGTTTGCAAACTCAAAAGGAGGTGGGAACTAAAAGTTTCTCTCAGTGGGCTGCCTGCTAGCATGGAGCATATGCCAACTGCTGAAGGTTTGGGCTGGGGAGGAGGAGAATCTCCTTGGTACTGGCTGGGGAGCATTCAGATATAATTAACACCACAATCACCACAGCACAGTGCCACAGCAAGTCATGCAGGTCATCATCATTGCAAAAAGGTAAAGTCATTTGACCAAAACCATCTTGTGAGCTGTGTCTGGCCACAAGCCAAGAATTCAGGATTCCCAGGCTTCAGCCAGCTCAAGTTTCAGCATCAAGCTTTAGCTCCACAAGATTCTTCTTTCTGTGGCCCAGGATTCCCCTGCCCATACTGTTCTTCCCAAACACAAGGCAAGCCAGCTGTGATTCTGTCTGAACTTCTCTCATCTGAAAATCACTCTTCAGTCTGATACGTTTCTTGCCATGAAAATGTATTTTTAAAAATACATACTTTAAAAGGGGTTTTATATGAAGGCATGTCTTATTCCTTCTCATTTCCAGGACGCTTGATAAAGTATTACAAGATCACAATATATATGCTAAAGGAATTCCCCGATGGCATCTAATCAAACAATTCAATCAGAAAGCAAATTAAAATGAAATATTAGCACAATCCCATGTGTAAAATGCAGGAGCTAAAGCTCTCACATATTTGCAGAATATCCTATGGAATGTAGTTCTATTACCCGTGCTAATTTCATGCCTGTTCAGCATTGCACAACATCTGAGTTATTGAGACCTCTCTCCAACTCAAAAAAGAAGTGGTCCAAGGAAAAGTTTAATAGCAAACTACAAATAACCCTTATAACCACGTCTAGAACTCTTTCAGCAGCTGGTTTACCCAATTTCTGGCAACAACTCTCAAACATGTAATTTCTTAAATCTGACCTTCAAGTTCAAATCAAACCCAGTCAAGCTTGGGAAATTTCCTTTAATAACTTAAGTTTTGCACCATAACCCAAAATTCACAGCGCCTCACAATTCTAAGCAAAATCTGATTAAAGTAACATCCTATTCTGCAGTATCTGCCACAGGAACTCGTGTGAGAAACCCAGTTATAATGATTTGGCAAGTAAAAGTACAGAAAATCCACTTCGAGATAAGGATCTGGGATTTTTATTTTATTTATTTATGTTAAAGAATAAGTAGTTTCAAAAAAGCATGAGAAGTTTATAAAGCTTTTTTTCTTCCCCCTAATATTTTAGTACTTATTACCAAACTGTTCACTTAGTTAATTTTGAAAGACCCTCTTAAACTTTAAAACAAGCATTATTTAAAGAAAAAACCTTCTGGTTTGGCTTATGGATAATCATCCAAAAAAAAAGCTTATGTTCTAATCTCCATGCTATACTCTCCCCTGAATTAAGTGTACCATTTCTCTGCTACTCTGAGAACTACTGACCAAAGGCACTGATACGGTTAGTTTCCTTGAAAATAGTTGTTAGTTTACTTAAAAATAAACAACGCTATTTGAGCTTCACACCAACAAACCTGAAGGAGTTATCCTCCTCATAAAGAAAGTCAATTAACTTCATGTATCTTACTCCCAGCCAGAGCCTTTTGAAAAATCCCCTGCCTTCATATATGCTTCCACAGTGCACTCCACTGGCACACAGACAAGCATACATTTCCTTCTAGAAATCCATTCCAGAAATCAAGAAAAACTTAAGGACTGCATGATAGAACTTAAACTTGAAGAAGTTGCTATAACTCATTCTCCAGGGAGGAGAGGGGGAAAAAATTATGAAAGGCAGCATTTTACTACTTTGAGCAAGAAGACAAGACTATCTGAGAAATGACTGCATATACAAAATGAATGATGATATGCCATATTTTAAAACATACTAATGCAAGTCACAGCAAAGTAGCTGGGCTTTAATAGCGCTACAAAGTTTTGTGTATTGACAACCAGGGAAGCCCAGCTCATACAGGATTAGACACCCTACTGGCTCCACTTGCTTCATATTCCCAGAAGACCAGTTGGTCAAAGCTGCCTGGAAGCGAGCAAGATTCTTTGCACTGGTGATGGGTATCCTTCATGGTTTACTCTTCTTTTTCAAATTTAGGAGAGGCTAGAACTGGGATTTGAGCATTCAGTGGAGGTTATGCAGAAGCAGAGAAAGACGGTCCCTCTAGATTTTGCACAGGCTCTCACCTACCCTCAAGCCTCCTTGCTATCCAATCCACTTGGCAGGCTGAGAGAGTGACACTGTGATGCCATACAGATTATGAAAATATAAAGGAAGACACTAAACACCCAGTAAAGCAAAAGTAATGAAAAATCCCAAACCCAAGGAAACCATCATATTCTCCCCCACTGTTTGCCCACTTCGACCCTTCTCCCAGAGCGCCCATTAAAAGGAGATCAAATTAAAAGACATTACACAAAGAGAGATTGCCCCAGTTATAATCCCAAGGGGCTCCCAGCACTACAGCAGCACTAAGGGAAAACCTTCATCACTCCAAGGAACACAGAGACTCAGCACGGATTAGCAGAGTCAGGCTTATCGGGGGAGGAGAGCAAATATTCCACTCGCAGCAACGCATTTTGAAAAACAACAAATAGAAGGAAATTTAAAAAAAAAAAA
>VZRN01003359.1:670481-759888 GCA_013397935.1 Dasyornis broadbenti
AAAAAAAAAAGATGATAACAGCAAGAAGGGAAGTGGCTCTTGGCGCCGAGCCCTCGCCGCGGACCCCTACTTGAGGAACGCAGAGGCAGGCAGGGAGCTGAGGTTTATTGCAGACCCAGGCCGAGCCCCGCGGGTGGGGGCGGCTCCCGCAGGTCCCCCCCGCCTCCGCCGCTCCCCCGGCCGGGCTCCGAGCGGGCTCCGCCGGCGATGCCGCACGCTCCGGCAGCCCCGGCTCTTCCGGGCTGGCCATGGCTCAGCCGATCGCGACAGACACGACACACGCACACACAGCCGACAACACAGCGGGAGGGGATGGAGGCTGTACACGGCGAGCGGCGGGCGGAGAGGGGAGAGAAGGGCAAGCGAGAGGGGGTGAGGTGGTACCTTGGATGTGCTGCTTGATGACATTTTCCAAATGGTCCAGCCTTTCTATAATCCTTAAAGTGTCCCCTTTGTCTTCCTCTAACTTTTTTTCTGAGATCGGCTCCTGCACTTTCACATAAACACTGGCAATGTAGTTGGTGACCCAGCCCACGTACAGCAGGCAGACGATGTTAGTCATTCCACTCAAAATCACGCAAGTGGACACTAAAGTTTTGGTTTTCCTGGTGCACACCATCCTGAGATCCCTCCATATAGCTCCAAAAATCCTGTGATCCAGAAAATAAAAATAAGCTGCGATGAAAAGAAATCCTTTCCCCCCCTTTCCCCGAAACGGAGACCACTCCGAAGTCAGTAAATTTCCATGCAAAAAGTTCTCTAATCCACAGAATAAAAAATACTTGTCGCCTACCTAGAAGGAGAGGTGGGGGTGGGGAGGGCTGATAATTAGAATCCTGGCTTTGAGTATATGAAAATAGCTGAAACTTTGCGATGGCAGTGCCGACAGAAGACAGCGAGGCGTGCCAGCCACCCGGCTGCCCGCTGCCTTCAGGCACCGCCCCCCGCCCCGGGCATCACGGACGCCGGCAGCCCAGAGCCCGAGCGAGGCAAACTTTGTTCCCTCCGACGCCGCTTCCCATCGCAACCGGCCGCGGCTCCAGACTCAGCCCCCGGGAGCAGCCAGCCGGGGAGCGGGGCTCTCCCGGCCGCCGACTGACAGCGGGAGGCTCCAATGAGGAGCGGCGCCGGCGCGGGGGATGCTCGCAGGGCCGGCGGGGCGGGCGCGGGGCGGGGATGCGGCGGGACCCACCTGCTCCTCGCTCGCACACGGAGCGGCGCTGGGGCCTCTCTGCTGCGCTGCCGCCGGGGCGGGGGCCGGGTCGTCACCTCCCTCCCTCCCTGCCTGCCATTCCCGGGGCTGGCCGCGAAGGATTCCCAGCCGGGAGGGGCAGAGGCGGCAGCCGCCGGGGCTGGGAGAGCGGCGGTGTCGCCGCTCACACCCAGAGGCGTCCATTTGCCTGAGGGGCGAAACCGGAGACGCGCTTTGGGCTCCCAGCGACCACCCACTGCTGCGATATGTTTGTCCCTGAGCTTCCTGGCGTGCCCGCTCCCCGCCGAGGTTGGGCTGGTGATACCGAATGGTTGCTCGCATCCACACCAGCGAGCCCCGCATCCATCCGTTCATCGCCTCCCCCACCTCCGTAGGGATACGCGCTCTGTCAGAGAACATCCAGAATTAGCCTCGGTATCAGGGGCAGTATCAGTAACTCACAATTTAGTTCAGCGTACCCATGCTGCTTTCCTCTCTTCACATTTTACATCACTTTTGAAAACACATTAAAAAGGCAAATTCCTCTCAATATGAAATCTCACTGATTTGAGAGAAGGCGCATGATGAATCTTTTCCATTCGTATTAAGTAGGGACTTTTGTACTATATGAGATCATTTTCTTTTGATAGTCTCAAGACAAATGTAACCAGCATATCCAGTATTAGAAACAATGAGGCACGTGTTAATTAACATTCTAAAATTATTTTACGTACTTATCCAATGAAAGCGAGAGTATCAAATGTTGTAGTTGGACGGCACTGTGTAGTCGCGTTTCAGCACTGATTGTGCCACCAGGGTTTGCCCGTGTGCAGAAAGCACAGCAGGTACCAGGACTTACTACTCTGAAGCAAAAATATGTCAGTGTCTAAACCCTTCAACAGCTCGAAGGAACATGGCAATATCTTAAGAGAAGTAAAAGTAGATGATTTTTCTTAGGGCTTGGGGGTGTTATTTTTAAATTAATTGCAAGCAAGACCCAGGATTCAAGAGAGAAGGCAGGCAAGTGTCCTGCCAAAAGGGAGAATGACTTCTTCCTTTCCATCAGTTGGTAATCCATAGAAACAGTAAAAATTACGAATACTCAGACACATACAAACCAGCACCAATAGAAGCTGCAGTAAACTCTGCCAACAAAGCTGAAAAAACAAACTGCCTCTTCAGTCTTCAGAGCCTCTCTGAAAACTAACTGAAATTTTGGCCAGTTTAAAAGTACTTAGTGGTAACACTGGAGGAGGTGAGCCCAAGAAAACTCCCTTGGAAATTAGAATATATAAGACAAGTTGTTTGAATGAGAAAACAATCTTTATATTTTAAGAAAAAAATATTTTAACAATACAGGGAAGTTTGCTGGACAAACCAGTCAATGAGCAAGTTCAAGGTTTGTAAAAGACAAAACACTGACAGAATATACTAGAACAGTTCCACCATGTAAGTCAGTTAATCCACTTGGTCTGCAATGAATGTTTGTCTACACCATCACCTGTTTTCCTATTTCCTATCTTTGTGTA
Organism: Dasyornis broadbenti; assembly: GCA_013397935.1. Lineage (NCBI taxonomy): Eukaryota > Metazoa > Chordata > Aves > Passeriformes > Dasyornithidae > Dasyornis > Dasyornis broadbenti. The sequence continues at coordinate 673,203 of VZRN01003359.1, forward strand.
ACACTTCAGTGTCACAGCTTTGCTTCTGGTAGCAAACGAGAGCAGGTAGTGCTGCTGCTGAAGCCTTTAATAATTGTGTTATCTAGACTTGCTTTAATCTTTGTAAACCCTGCCTGTGGTCACAAAATACAAATTCTTCAGCAATTTAGGCAGAATCCAGGGCTTTACCTGGGACTTCTCAATTTAAAGCACAACTTATCTGACATCAGTCCAGGTAAGGGATGAGTAACAAGCATTAAGAAGTCATATTTTCCGTGGAAGTTTATAGAATACTAACAACTAATTGCTTTTATAAACAAATATGAACAGTACTTGTTGTAAATGAATGTAAGCACATCTATAAGTGACACAAGCATTTGGAAAAAGATGGATAATGTGTCTCACATGCTTAATAGGTTGCTTATAAGAGCACATAATTGATTAACCTACAGTAACTATTAATAGTTCATTAGCCTTTTGTTCCCAACAGCACTCTGATCATGTTTAAAATATATTTTCATTTATCACCACATTCTCCTACTACCAAAGCTGCACTCCTATCTCCTCACTTGAGCCTTGATTTTAATGAAGCTACTCTTAAAACTGACTTCATAGCGAGACCTCCAGATGCTTTGATACACAAAAAACGTGCTTGCTTTCATGTCTCTGGTAATAATATTCTAGACAGGTCTCTTGAAAAGTCTTCTTTTATGTGTTTATACAAAGTTGGAGGTATCCAAGTGTATGCCATTTAGAAATTGGTTGGTTTTGTCATTTTGATTTATTGTTTAGTATTACAATCCAGATGAGACCCCTTTGTGCAATGCATTACATAAATACATATGCAGTCCACTTTTATAATTTAATGGGAACAATAACAGAAGAAGCAACAATGGGAGAATAGAAATGCTGCCAGCCTCACATTATAGTCAGGGAGAAAATTAGGTGGTAAAACCCCTAAACGTTTTGTTTTGGTTTGGTTTTTTTTAACATTTAAATTATAGGGGAGCGCAAGGTCTATGAAATATTTTCTCTTAAAGCAGTGTTTTCTGCTTCAGGTGTTTAAGCTTGAGGAGCACAATCCACTGTGCAGGTTATTAAAATCTGTGTCTTGATTTTATCCTTGTCCCGATAATGCTCTGCTATATCACACTATGCAAATTATTTCACATAATTATTTCACATTTCTTAAAACCTGTATGTATTACGGGCTTTAATGTGGATTTTCCCCAGCTACACTGCTGTAATAAGGCACCATTTCAAATAGCTCTGAGGAATTAACCTCACAATCTAGTAAATAATGCAAGGTAAGTGGCAGCTAGAAAGTGACCTGTAAGTAATTCAGTTAGTATTTCTTACTTATCATTACAGTTCACGGAAAGGAAATATTTAAGACCTATCTTTTATTGCTGCATTTTGATGCAGGTTAAAACATTTTTACATGTAAGATGATCCTTGAAACATCAGAACCAAAAATACTTATCCCATTTTATAAGAACTGATTTCTCACACCTTGTGTGAGAATCAGTGGAAACCAGTAGAAAAGCTTAACTTTTTAACTTTATTTTTATCACATTCTATTCAGATTCTTAGTTGAAATCCTATTAGTTTGTGGAGATATAATCTTCATTATTTTCTAGTCTAAGGAGATTTTCTTCTATTATTTCTTCCCTCTCACCTGTGATTATCACATCTTTTGTCTGGAAAGGTGATAAAAAATTCCAGAGGCACTCACTAAGCAACACAGCATTTTACATCGTGGAGAGAGGTGACTAAATAAATTTAGGAAAGTCTGAAGTACTCCGAGAAGGTAATTTTTTGGGAAGATCTGATGCCTGAGCCTGCATACACAAATCAAGACCTGTACATCTCAAGCAGAGATTACCTCTTCTGCAGATGAGCTCTTCCCAACAGTTCAAATTAAAAATCTGAGGTTTTAGCTCCTGAAAAGAGGCTGCTTTCTATATTTTGAAGGTAAAAGTCAGGTATTCACTCCCCAGGGGAAGTGATCTGCTGATCTTTGATATCTATTGTCCCTAGCCAACACTCTCACTAATTTTAAACCAATCTTAAACTTTTATTAAATCATAAAAAGACATATGCAAGTATTGCAGAGATGCCTTTGCATTTTCTGGAGCTGGATTTTGGAGTAAGGGATTTGTTAAGTGGGTGTTGTAAGCTAATGAACATGAACTGAATGCAAAACAACAGAAAAAGGAAGAAAAATAGAAAAAAAAAGATGAATGAATGAGAAGTAGGATGGAGAAAAACAACAGAAAAATAAAAATCACTTTTCCCTGTTATGCTGGGACATGTTATCATCATCTTTATTCCTCTGGCATTTTTTCTCTTCCCCGATACTCTCTCTCTCTTGCCTTTTTTGGGTCCACATCTGCTTTGTCCTTTTGCTGTTATTCCCTGACACCTTTTCCACCCCTCATCTACAAATCAGCGCTTTTAAGTTTACACCAGTTCCGTCACACATCACCTTTGTGACATTTTGAGCAATCGCCAGTTCCTTTGGGTCCGCATTCCCTTCTTGGCAAGGGCTGCTCAGCAAAGCTCTGACTGCAGCGAAACTCAGCTCCACGTGGCCACTGCAGCCTCCCAAGGAGGTGTTAATGTGGTGTCTGACACACAGGCACTCAATGGCGTTCACATAACTCACATCCATGAATCACAGAATCCATCAGGCTGGAAAAGACCTCCAAGATCATCCATTCCAACCTCTGACCCAACACCACCGTGCCAACCAGACCATGGCACTGAGTGCCACGTCCAGTTGTTCCTTGAACACCTGCAGGGATGGTGACTCCACCACTTCCCTGGGCAGCCCATCCCAATCTCTAATCACCCTTTCAGTGAAGAAATTCCTCTTGGTTTCCAACCTGAACCTCTGCTGAGGCAGCTTCAGGCTGTGACCTCTCATCACGTCACCGCTTGCCCGAGAGGCCAATCCCCACCCGGCTACAGCCTCCTTAGATTAAAAAGCAACCTGCAAGAGCTATGGGCACATGGGTGTGTGTTGTCTTCTCCATCACCAGAATCATGGCTTGGAAGGCATTTTCCCTCTCCCTTATACAGTGGCTATAAAATTTACATCTGTATTTTCTGTTTCCAGATGGCACTTTCAATTCTCAGTGTTTACCAGGCTTATCTTGTCCATTTGTCTTTCCAAAATGTTTTTCTATCAAAGCCATCAAAAATCACTTTCTACTGTAATTGATCTCTGCTATGTTGCTTTATTATTTACTTTAATGCGCCACTGTGATTTTTTTTTTTCTGGCAGCATTACACTGCACCATTTTTTTGCCACAAAACTCTCAGTTAATCCATCTCAAGTGACTCATGTGTGACCAGCAATTCACCAGCAGGACTAAAAGATGCAACATATGGTCCTTTGCAAATGGCATGTCTACAGTTTCTCAGAGAAGCATTATGTTCTGTTCTCTTCAAAGCTGTCATATGTCTACACCCCACATCTTCCAATAACAACCTTGTCCCTAAGCAACTTCAAGCCTCTTCATTTTTGGGTGCTAAACCTTGGAAACATTTGAAACAGATTTCCAGAGATCGCAGCCCACTCAATCTCTGAATCTTTCTATATTCAGATGCAAAAATAAAAAAAAGTAGTCACAAATTATTTTACATTTACATCTAGAAATCTTGGCTTTCTCAAACCATTCCTCAACGCTGTTTTTTGCTATCTTTAACTATTGTAATACAAATCATTGTACTATGTCAATCAAAAACTGAGGCAGCCAAATATCCTATTTCCAAATACTGTCTAGCTCTGAATATTGAGGGACAAGAATAGTCCTTTTGCCAGGCTTTGCCTGGAAAAGCTTCAACACATTTAATGGCTTAAAGACTGTCTGTGTCAGTGGTTGCAGGCGATTGCTTACACTGGCTGTGCCAGCAATTACAAATTCACAAAGTTCTGAACCGGTTCTTCCTCATATTCCAAAGAAACATGAGCAGATTGTGCAGGCCCATCACAGACCCCCTGCTTAGGTGGCTCTTGGCCAATGTGAGTCTCATAGATGCAGCCCCTTCTCACACGACAGGAACTCCATACTTCAATTAATTTTTGTAATTTTGGTATTCCATCAACGTGTCATTCAGGGTCATGGCTTCTCCCACCTTTTGCAGTTGGCTTTAGAAATTACTAAGACTACGGTACCCTCGCTATTTACATGCTTGTCTGATCACATCTGCATATGGTGAACAAGGCAGATCCCAGCCTCCCCTGCTCATGAGTGTCTTCTCTCTGGAAACTGATGATTTCTTCCTATTCTTTGTCCTTTCTGTCTTAATCAGTTTTTAATGCATGAATGGAGCTTCTCCTTAAGCGTAATGGGTGTCAAGAGCCTTTGGAGAGCAAACTCCTGGGAAGGCTTTGCAGCCCAAGTACCAATTAAATCCAGCATCAACTATCATCATTATCCATGTTCTCTGATGTCTCAAAAATAAAAAATAAATTAAAAACAATAAAATCAATTAATAGGTGGAAAGTGACTTCCTTCAGTTGCTCATTAGAGAACTATTTTCTAGACAGAAATTCCTTAAAAGAAGACTAAAAATCTGCAATACTTCATTTCCTTCTGTTCCTGAAAGACAGAGAGTGAATATTTCTTCCAAATTCTCTCTTTTCTGAAGGCTTGGATCTTCATACTGTTTCAGAGGAATTGACACTGAAGCGTTCAAGAGCATTATGCCAGAGTAAAGAGACATAAATGAAACTAAAACTACTACTGAGGATTAGAAGGGTAGAACCTCAGAACTGACTGTAAACTCAAAGCAGAGATCAGAGAAAATGGAACATTAATTGTCCTTTTTAATCCAAATTGATGGTTAGAAATAATTAATTTCTTCTGTAGGTTCAGTTTATTGTTCAATCAGAAATTATAAAACATTGTATGATTCTGGTTTACTGGTTTAATGCCAGGTAGGACAGACACTATCGAAGGACAGTGCTGGTGAAATCAATTGGTTTAACTCTTCCATTTCCCAATCAACATTATCTAAATCATTTTAAAGATGAGATTTGGCCAGCTGTCCTTCAGCCAGTGGTTAGAGTAAATGCACAAAAGTCTCTGGTGATGCTCTTTTGCCAGATTTATATCCAAGTATGCAATATAGTTGAAACATAGATTCTAGAATTTGAGACTGGTGAAACAATTTTCCGTATGACACCATCTTTCATCAGATGCTGCAGCCACAGCTTAAGCAAACAAGCAATTCACCTTAAAATACCTAAAGTATGTTAGTAATTAATTCTCTTTCTTAGACAGATGAAAAGTGTTTTGCTTTGGGTGTGTCTTTGGTTGGTTTTTAAAGGATTTGGTGATGTCCCAGAGTTAGTTTTCATCTGATCCGCTCGTTGCATAAAAAACACAACCACCAGCACCGAACTGAAACAAAAAAGAAAGCCCTTGTGCCACTTTTAAACAAAACTGACTCCACAGCGAGAAAGCTTTCAGTCCAGCTTGGTATTATAACAGCTCTCACAATATGAGAGACTGAAGTTTTCATTTGGTCGGGCCTGGAATATCACACTGCTCCACAAATGTCTAACAAAACACCTGTGCCCTGCTGCAGATGAACTGCAGAGGGAGCGGTCTTGTAATGCTGACAGTTCAGATTTGTCTAACCCCATCACCTCAGGGTTTTGTGGATTAGTTTGGTCTTAAATTGGTACAGATTTTAAGAAAAATGTAAACCTGCAATAAGGTTTCGATACATGTATTCAATCTTAGCCTTAAGACACAACTTCTGTTACTTTTGAGTTCCATTCTCTTCTGCCTTGGGGGCTCTAGGACTTGAAGGGTCCTTGAGATTCTCCTGCTGCCGAAGCAGCCACATCCCGGAACCGCCTTGCGTGTGCTGCTCCAAGTCCATCTCCAAAGATGGCTTCCTGAGAAGCTCCTCCGGAACAAATCGTCTCTTACTTTCCAGCCTCAGTCTTTTTTCCAGGCTATTTCTTGCCCTTTCTTCTTGTACAAACTGACTGTGACATGACCCAGCAGGTCTTTGCTGAACTGCTGCTTTCTACTTTAATGGAAAGATAGAAAGAATGAGGAGAGCAGCTCCTTCAAATGTTCTAAAACTGAGCAGCACTCATGGGCACAGCCTCTTCTATGGCCTACAGGTCAGTGCCACACTTCTCTGAGCTGGGCAAGGACAAGAGGGAGCAGATGCAAACTCCTCCTTTTTAGTTGTAGGTTTTGAAGAATCTTTTTAGGTAAAAGTTGGAGTTTTTCAAATTTAGAAAAGCTCATTTTTTTAAGGTGAGGGGATCCTAGTAGTCTTCCTCCCCTCCTCCCCCAAGCCGTAGCTTTTAAGAGTCTTCAAGTTCAGTAAAGTTTAGGTTTTCCATACATTGCTGTGGTCTTTTACTGTCCCTTACGAGACGGGATGCAGGGAGCAATGGTTTTGCATGTGAGCTCCAGACCAGCACTCATGAAGCAATGTATTAAATACTTCCAAAATACTTTTTTGTTGTTGTTGTTTACAAAGAAAGAGAGATGCTTACACAAGTTATCAGAGGAATAGAAGAGGAAGCCCGCAGAGCAAGCATTGGATTAGAACCAAGAGTTTTTTCAACAGCTGGTACAGTACCAGCAAGTAGAGATCACCCAACATAGGACTCACAAATTTCTAGGTATGTCTTGAGTCAGGTAGAACTCCAGATTTTAGAGCTGCTTGGCAGAATATTTCAAAGCATAAGCTTCAGAAAACTTATGAACCTTAGTTTTGAATGAAGGTTTGTAATCACCAAAAAAAAAAAAGAAAAGAAAAGAAAAATGTTTGTAAAATCTCCTATGCATTTCCAACCACAGAAGACTATTCTTTCCTTACTAAAGAGCAATCTTCCCTGTGGTGTACACTGCATTTTTTCCATGGTATTCACATGTTCTACATTTGTCAGCACAACCAACCCAGCACTAAAGAGCACTTCAAATATCATTTAGTAAAAGCTGCAGACAGCAAACATTTCTTCTGTGACACCTTCATGGTGCCACAAATCAAGATATCTCCATGTTTGACATAGAAAGGGATTAAGATTTTCAACACAAGTTAGAAACATCCTTCAACATGTTGAGATGAAACACAAATAATTTCACTTCTAAAGTCTGAAGATCTACTTGAAGTATGAACTGCTAATGAAAGCCTGAAGAAATTCCTCAAATCCTCCATGGAAATCAACAAATTCTCAGTTACAGAGACTATCAAACCTGATGAGGCACTTGCAAAGCGATGGAACAAATCAAAGCAATCTCAAAGCATAGAGTAGCGTTAACTTTTCCAGAGAACTCACCACGCGTCTTTGAGCCTAAAGAATTATATGCTGGTCACAATGAAAAAGAAACTAAGGAAAATAACTCGATACTTTTAACATGAAGACATGGAGCACCAGTTTCACTGGAGATTTTGCTTAGATCAAGAGGACTGGGCTTTTCAAGGCATTAGCCTTTCACTGCAATGAAAAGTTGCAGTGAAAACAAGCAATGCAACAATTTTAGAGGGAGGAGTTACCGTGCAGCTGGAAATATTGTCACAGCTCGGCAAAAACTCTGGATGCCAGCCTGAGGTGGATGTGAGTTATTTGAAGCAGGGAAGAAACAGTTTCATTGTATCTCTGTGGGTTCGGGGCACAGGAGGTAGAAACAAAATGCTGTTACATAATTTGGAAGATTTCAAGTCTAGGAGCTGCCTTCCCATACAGCTGGGTCTAGGCTCCACTTGCAATGTTATTTACAGCTTAATTTGCAGCTTGAATTTTTATCAGCACAACACATACACACAACCCACAGCTTCTTTAGGCCAAATAAAAGCCACAAAATGCATTTTCTAACAGGCACCGAGCAGTTCACTAACCCACAGCTTTCACTCTATAAAGATCACATGACAAGATTACAAAAATGCCAAGGTTTTTTGTGACAGAATGACTGCAAGTGAGAATTTATTTTTTTTGTAAATATGCTGAAGTGGAGTCACCCTTCCTTGTATTGTCTTTTCTAGTCAAGTTCAGAAATAAACAGAACTCACATTTTCATTATGGCTGCCCATTTTTTCATTGCCAAATTCATACCAGATGTCAGAAAAAAAATCAAATTGTTCATTCCTTTGTTGGACTTCAGTTGGCTGCACATTAAGAAAAATATTCCTTTTTTGTAAAATCACCTACTTTTATACAGCTCAAGACAGGAAAGGGCATGAATTTCTATTTGCCTCTCTAAGTTCAACTCACAGCAGTTTCACTCACAGAATAAGCAACCACCAGTCAGCAACACTTCAAGATCACCTAAAGAAACAAGCAGCTGAATTGCCCTGTGCAGATATTCCAGTTTACCTTCCTGTTCTTTATGCTACTTGCTCTGTAATTGCTGGAACAGTCTTGCCTGCCCCGCAGAAAACTTCCTTAAAAACATGACTGGGTCCTGGAATCTAGGACAGAAAGTGTGAGCTCAAGAAATTTTTGGAATCCCCGCTGTTATTGAAATACTAAACACCACATGTTTAAATAATAAAGTCAACTGCAGGGTGGCTTTACTATGGAAATGTATGAATAAAAGATATTCAGAAGTCCTAATTTATGCAGTAGATAGTAGCACGGGTCCACAACAGAAAGGAGTATAGCAGTTTCAGAGATTTTTTTTTAAACCTCTATTTTTTTTTTTTTTTAATTTTAATTAACTCAGAATAGCCCATGTAAGACACACTGGGTCAGTTCCTCAGGTTGTGACAGCTTTAACAAATTAAATAGCAGGTTTTGAAGTTCCACAACCTGCCAACTACTCATCATGAAATCGTGGAGGCTATCTAAGCAATTATTTTTCAGCCACTGACATGGAATCCAGACCCACTGAAGGCTGCTGTTGCTCGCGTTTGCCAGCCTACACAGTTCAAAAAAGTCACAAGATCATACGGCTTTAAGAGTGAGGCACAATCTGTTTAAATCGTACCACGTCTCTCTTCCTCCGTAGAACATCTCGGTTGCATGTTTTCAACTACCCAGTTTTATGGCCTTGGTTCTGTTAGATCATTTCCTCTATAGGATTACATTCCACTGGCTTCTTGCCAAAAACATTCAGATTAGAAGAGATGAAATCTTCAACCATCAACAGAATAGTGTAGCTGATGTATATCTTCAGGCAACTGCAGTCTGACATCTATGAACAGCACAGTGCTAAACAAAGATTTCACTAAACATCACTTGGATGGTGTTTCTACCTAGCTGTTGATAAAAAAAAGTGCAATATAGACCATCCATAAAGTGTGGAAATTGCAGCAGACACTGTTTCTCTGTAGACTGTAAATAATACAGCTATTTTAGCAACAGAAATTCTGCCCAAGCTCATGTTATTTACAACAACCTCACGCTTTTCCCCCCACAGGGCCTGCCACAACAAGCTTCTGTTTCTTGCACCAGGGTGTTAGAAAGGTTCTGCTGCAAATGTTTCAGAAACAAAGTTTTCAACTCTGAGAATTGATGTGAGTTTTTGTCGGGTCCTCCTCCTCCTCCTGCGTATGGACTTCTCAGCTGAAGTCTCTCAGGAAAAAGATGACACAGAACCAGGATTCACATACTGATTTGTATAGTAAACAATCTATTAAAACAACATTTTAACTTTTGGCAGTGAAATTTAAGAGCAAATGGTAGACTGAAGGTGGAGGATTATGGGGAAATGTAGGAAAACAACTCAACCTGTAAGCAAAGGGTAAAAACAAGGCACAACAAGAAATGGTATATTTAGTATTAAGTGTTCACCTGTGGCACAAGATACAACTCTGTGCTTTGGTTTTTACTCTCAAGGGAAGGACCACTGGAAGGATTAAAGGGAAACATCTAATCTGATGTTTATTTTCTGGTGATATTAATTTATTTTGCTTCTTGCTGTAAAAGACTTGGGCGGGGGGGGTGGGAAATGAAACCCAAATCATATTTCAATGTAATTCTTCCCCCAGCTCGCACAATTTCCACCAGTTTTAACTTAGATTTATCTATCACATGCCAAGTATTATTTCATTACAATTCTGTGTTCTGAGGATGACTCATCAGTCAAATAATATTTCTGTGAAATATCTGCATCTCAGCGATGCCAGCCTGCAGAACACACTGCTAGCTGTTAGGAGCAGTAATAATTCTAGTTGCCATTTTTGATTATAGGAGAAACAGGTAAGCATAATTTGGGAGTTATTATCTTTGGGATTTTCATTAAACAGGACCTCCTGTTTGCTCTGCAAACTCTGAACACAAGCTCATCATTTCCCATTTTTCTCAGCAGAGGTTTTCATGCTTGTATGTGCACTCTGACCATCCAATGTCATTTGAAACACTCAGCATACAGCAATAGGGTGAGTTTGGTGTTTTGTAATTGGACACCTGTTTGGGAACGTATTTTATGGCCTGTTTGTGGCAAAGAGAAGAACTCATGAAATAGGCAATGATCCTTTAACTGTCCTAGCAACTTAGATTTCTTGTATTTTTCAGAAAAGTTAAACTGATATCATGTTGATATCATCTTGAAAGTTCAATTTCAGGGTCCTTTTTACAAGGCCTGAACAGAGAAGTTAAATATCTTTAAATCTTCAAGGGCGAAATAGATGCCAAGCCCCTAAGAAAACTGTTTTTAAAAGTGAGCCAGTCCTCCTGGACCAATTTTTAATTTTTTTTTCTTTCTTTGTCATTTTTTTGTTATTGAGAGCTATGGCAAACAACTTCCCCTGATTTGGGCGGGGGGTGGGGGTGGGTAGTGTTGTTGGTTTTATTATTTTCTTCAAGCAAAATGACTTCATGGCTGTGACAAACACAAAAGCAGGAGTAAAAGCAAAGTGCCGCCAGCTTTCTTCATTAAAGCATATTTTCCACTTCACTGTATCTGGTCAAAGAGCCCAGGAATATCTCCACAATGCCAGCACTGCTTCATTGTTTTTGTTTTATTTAAATGAGGCAACACACATCAATCCAGCAGCAAAAAGAAGATTCTTTCTTCTCTGCAGTGAGGGTATGTGCAGTGAAATAGTTTCCATTGGTTCACACACCCAATTTTATCTCCAGCACTGTCACAGTGAGACAAAACATCAATTGTTGGTTAAAGGCTGGAGAATATTTGTACAACAGGAAGCAGAAAATATTTCAAACTAATTCATCTCTACCATAAAGAAGATACTGATTTATACAAATCAGGTTTAAAAAAAAAAAACCCACACAAATATGACTAAAATAATTTCATTATTTCCTTAAAAACCATTATCTTTAGGCATCATCAGCACAAATACAATTAATAACTCATTGAGAAATATTCATTTCTTCCCTTTCAACAAAGATGAAAAGCATTAGTCTCAAATCTGACTTTAAATCCTTTGCCTGAAACTAGATGTGTTCCCCCTCCCCTGCAAGCTTTTCTACAGAAAGGCTATTGTTTTTGTTGAAAAAGACATTTTTATTTAAAGAAAAAAAATCAGTACATTATTTGATTACCATTGTAACTCACAGCTCTTTCTAGTGATGTGGAACTTTTAATGTTGTGTTACTTCTAAACTCTTTGTGTTCTTAGAGTGAAATAAAAAGAAACCAGTCAAAAAACATATTTGCTTGCAGTGAAAAAAGAAAGAATCTGTGAACTGATTTAGAAAAAAATTAATCCAAGAACAGGCTGACAACCCTGTAGGATATCAACAACACTTTCTGAAACCATAGTTCATCTATCATGCTTTTAGAAACAAAACTAAACAACACTGTCAGAAAGGGGAACCTCCCCACCCTTTCCTGTAGCTCAAAACCTAAGCTTTTAGAAAATAACGGAAACATTTACTTTCAACTTTTAAGCCAGATTTAATAAATACCCTAAAACCAAGACATAGAATGTCACATGATTCATATCCATCTCCATGAACTAAAAAGAGAGAATCTTTCATATCAGATTGGGTAGAAAGTTCTTGCACCATTGGAGAACATTGAAGTTGAACACATCTTGTATTTCCTTGCTTTGTTTATTGGACAAGGAGTTGAATTACGAGTTCTCTTATAGCAATACAGCCACTCCAACCCTCAAAAAGGGTCACCTGAGACAGCAGGTGTTCCTCTATAATGTAAGAAATTGGAAAAAAAAAAAAAAGGCAAAGCTTCCCCCGGTTTTAGACTAGAATTAGGGAACGCTGGAGTTTGATGGTGCAGCAGGAAGATATAAAAAACCCACAAATGCCACTAGGCGAATAGTTCTCAAAAAAAATGTGGAATAATAGGGAGAAAAGGCAAGACTCTTTCAGCAACAATTCTTAAGGCTGCCACAGCCATGCCAGCCTGAATGGAGTGTACTTTAACCACTGGATGTGTTCCCCTGCTCTGAGCTCCCATGGAGGGGTGGAGGTAACGCCGGCTGAGACATCCCACATCGCAGAGATCAGAGAGATTGGTTCAGAGCAGTTACACCACCAAGCATTCTGACATATTCCGAGAGCACTCACGAAGAACGGGGATGAGAGGCCCCAGCTCGTGGTCCAGCTGTAGCCACCACTCACACAAAAACATTGTGGGGAGGGGGAGGAGGTGGTGCCAGAATTTATTTTATTTTATACCGTTTTTTAGTTCTAATGTTAACAGTGAAGGTTTCTATAACCTACCATAAAAGGCTTTATAGCCTCGTGTATATAAGAGACCACGAATTTGACTATTTCCTATTACGTAAATAAATCTTTGACTGTAATCCACTTATTATAGGAACTCCAGACCAGATTGATCTATGGTACAGTAGTATTGTTAAATGCTAGGTGATCCTTTATAGAAAAGAGAGTTCTGACGCCTAAAATCATATCAAATTTTTAGAACTAGCAAAAGAAAAAATCATGTTTAGAATTTGTTTTCAGTCGCCCTTCGAAAAAATGAGGCTTTCCCTTTAAATCCTCTTTTCTCCAATTCCCATTGTCCACTTTTCCCACCATCACCATTAAGAATTCCTGCAATGTTTCACAAGTTTTAACAAGTTCATTAGACAGCTAAATCAGATAAAACCTAACTGTAGTAAAATACTATGCCAAGTGAAGACAAATAATTAAAAAAAAAAAAAACCAAAACCAGGGAAAACCTCTCAAACTCCGCAACTGCAATTATCTCTCTATTTTAATTCATTAGTGGGAGAACCACTGAGTTTGACACAAATGTCACATTGTAACTTGTGTCACTGACAGGAGAAATCTAGAACCCGGACTGAAATCTTGCTAGATGCCGTTGCCAAAAGCTGCTTTATTTCTTTTCTTTTTCTTTTTTTTTTTTTTCCCTTCCTGCTAGATAAATACCTAGCAGAGCTGAAAGAGAGCACACATGGAGGCTAAAGGAGGCTGAACACCACTAATTCATGCATCACTTCTGCTGGGCTTTGCCTTTGCATTTCACTAGGCTGCTTTCTTTGAATGAATCTGCATCAGAGACCAACGATTTCATTAACTGGTCAAAGCTGGCTGGGTTGGAACACGAAAGATTTGGCAAAACTGTAAATTAGGGGGTGTATATTTACACATTTTTCTTCTAGTGAAGCAGAGTTCATTCATAAAGAAACCTAATGGATGGTAAATTTTATTGTATCCGTTAAAGAAAAAAAATTCAGATGTAGTTAGCTGACAGCTCAAGTATGAAGAAGTGGATTCTGCAATCACTAAGCTGCAAAAGTACTATTCAGGAAATGTTTGTCCTCCACTGGTTATGAGATAGTGCAAAAAGGTGAGGACATCTTTCCCAGAGCGCAGTTTCCACTAACCACATGTAAACATGAAATCCGTGTGCGCTGGCTGGAAACACCGCTGCTTTTCTCCCCTAGTTACAGCTGAAAGTAGAAAGTTTGCTTATTTCAGACTAATAGCATTGTCTGATTGTTAGAGAACTGCAATATTGTTAAACCTGAGGCTTCTCAGAAACACCAAGAATCTATTTTAGTGAAATGCCCTTTCAGATCAAGCCTTTAACGTCATAGATGGTACATAAAAAGGTAAGAGAGTCACGATTTCAATCTTTCTTTTGTGATATGAATGTACATCTTCCACGGCTATTACTCCCCCTCAAGTGAAAAAATGAGAACTTACAGAACTTTAGGGGTTTAACATTTAAGTTACAAAATGAAAAGGAGCTTCTCCTATCTTTCATTGTATTTGGTATTCTACACGTTCAGGCAACAATGCAGTCATTTTTACTTTTGTGTGCCACAGAGAATACTTGTGTTTTGAGCACCCACACTGAAGAACAGGCCCAAAGGATACAGAACATCCAGCTCTTCATTCCTTAAACTGGCTTCATGCACGCAGGAAGGACTGGCCCTGGCTGACAAACCAGCATAGCTTAACTTAGTTTTCTTCACTTGCAAGAGAATCTTTACCCTATTTACTTAAAAGAAATAGTAAGATGAACATGTCACTCAGATTTGATCTCACTCAAGTGAGATTTCTCTCAATACTGATTTTAAGACTCCTCCCTCCCCTCTACAGTTCATTTTTGACAGGTATCACAGGCAAAACAAGACTGTTAAGAATGTCAGGTTCACAAGACAAAAAAAAAAGCCCAAAAAAACCCGACTGTCTCTTTTCCACAGTGTGAAGTCACTGTGATATGGAGATGACCTGTAACGCGAGCAAAAATTGAAAAAGGACTTTTCTCTAAGAGAAAATTTCCCATTGTCCAGAGGAACACTTCAGTGGCTCCAGTTAACATTCGTTAGCACCGCACAGGCTGCTGTGACTTATGTTCTATTAATCTTGGGGAGTGATTTGTAAATGCACTGATCAGCACATGGAACATTTGTCCATGGTCTCATTAAAATAATTTTAGGATTTGACTGGTTAGTGTTTTCATCTTATTAAGGTTTTAGAAAAAAATTTGCTTATTTTCTGTATATGTTAGTAGAAGAAGTCTTTGAAACACCTTCCTTGCACACAATAATGGGATAGAAGAGCACAACTTCCCTGCCCTCTAGAATGTGATTTTATGTTTATGTATCTAAGGGGATCTTATCCTAGTCATCAAGATTTGCTTTCCATATCTGAAACTAGCAACCAAAACCTAACCTACAGAAAATATTTGGAATTTATCCTCTGAAATAAAATGGAAAAAACCCCATTCAGAGTCCAGAGCAATGCCTATGCCTGCCTTTTGTCATAAAGAGGATGTCACCATGGCAGTCTTTAGAAAGGCAAGAGACGGGACACGCCCCTGCTTTCCCAAAGGCTTCCATCCACAAGAACCATCTCTGCCCTGTTGTGCTATTGCCTTGCAAAGAAGGTTTCAGGCAAGATGAACTCTTTGCAAGACAGCCATAGCTGACAAATGAAAAATCACACAGGGTGCTCCCTCATCCTCTGCTCACACTCTGAATTAATCAGGTTTTGGCATTATGATATGGTAATGACCGAGGTCTATGCATGCACCTTCACTCATTATCACGGAAGACACAATTAATTCTCTGTGGTGAGCCTAAGGAAAGGCCACCTGTGCATAGGATAGGTTGGAGGTGGATAGGATAAGAGAGGGTCACCTAAGCATATGATGCATCTAAAATTAACAACAGTGAAATAGTTTTACCTCTTCCAGGCTGGGAAAGCCTTATCAAAAGATTTTGCCTTTGAAACTAGTAAATGTGAAAAAATGACTACTAAGCAGCCAATCATTAAAAGACAATTACACATTGACAAGCAGGATGGTAGCATTTCATTGACAGTTTTATACAAAAAAAAAAATGAAGACAGAAACCCAAAGAAATTCCCCATTATTATTTTAGTGCACCCTTTTATTAACAGACATTGTCTTCAGTAGATATTAAATGTGATAAATGTCACATTCTCAAGTTACTGAGGGCTGCTTTTCCATCCCTTTCAGACTAAGTTCAATTGATTGTTGGGCAGATGGTGCAAAAGAACACATAAAGTGTTCTCAATCTGACTGACAGAGATTATAGTTTTAGAGCAGTGATTGAAGCACTTTGATATACCATTTCCTCATCCTCCACCATCAGACAGGAAAGTTTCCTTAGTTACATTGATGCTGTCTCCATAGTAAATTGTGTTCCAATTATTATGCAAGTCACGGAAGTCTATTTTAAGTCTTTGCTTTTATTGCAGTGCATACGGAGGAGGTTTTCTCCTGACACTTGAATAATCTGTCTTCACCTAGCAGGTGTGTTTTCCTTTCAGATTTTTTTAAATAACCTCCTGAAAAATAATCAGGAGGATTGAAAGGGAACGAACTAGAATTCTGCTGACAGGCATGTGCGCTGTGCTTAACAGCGCCCAAGAACGGTGCCATGCTAAAAAAAGCACAAAACCCACACTTACGGCGGAGCAAGCGAATCAAGTGAGAACATCCACGCATTTCTTTTTCAGGTCAGCACACAGCTCCCATCCTCTGCTCCTCCTTGTGCTAATGGTCTAAGAGTTGGAGCACCCTTGGTATCACTCACCACCCCAGCCAGAAACCAGCTCCTGGCTGCAGAGGTCTCCCCAAGCCGGAGTAATGCAGGCGCAAGACTTCGCTGCCTGGAGTTATCATCAGTTATCACAGTTATCATCAGACAGATGTGCCTCCTTCAGACATGCAGTGAAATAATCCCTGTCACAGGCAGTTAATGTGCATCCTTCAGGATCTTAGAAGCATCTGGCGGGTTTTTTTTTCTGGCAAGCATCTTGGAAGCCAGTGAACAGGTCACCGCTAAAGAAACGTTTCAAGAAGCAAGCAACAGATGTAGCCAATACTCTGAGAGAGCATGCTTGACTGCTACCAAGTTTGCAGGCTTCTTGTTCAAAATACAGCTCCTTGAGTGATCCTTCTGCAACTCCTCTGCAACTGGATGGTTCAGACTGACAAAAATTTGAATGCAGAAAAAAGAAAGGTGAGCTGAGAAAGCCCTGTAGAAAGATGAGCTTTAGCTAGGGTAAACGAATATATCTCAGTCTTATATGAATCTAAGCAAACTCAATGAGATTCATTTAAAATAATCTCACACTCAGCTTTATGACAACCTGTGACCTCCAGGCCTTGCATCAGTAGGTGGCTCAAGTAGGCTGAATAAGGAGAAAAATCCATAAATGATTTGATTTTTCTAGCTCAGAGCTTTGGCTGTTTGCCCAGTGAGCTCTCAATTATTTTAAGTCATTCAGCTACAGCAGTGAAAATATCTCCTCATTAATAAGAACTAGATGTTTAAGTGCCAGTTTAGAGGGTTAGGAAGGACAAAATATCTTCAGCTTGCTGACAAAAGAAGAACCTGGAATTTGACCTTTGCTCTTTCCTCTGAGCATGATCAAGATGATCTCATCAACACCCAAAACTGTGAGATTGAGACTTCCTCCAATGCCTGGTGACCATCACCGTCAGCAGCACTAACACAGATGGTGGGCAGTTTACTAAGAACTTGAGCAAAGGCAGGAACTTCTCACAGGGAATCCTGGAACTTTGTTCACGCTCAGTATTTTGTACCAGAGTTGGGTGGTTTAAAATCTGTAGATATCTTGCATACTGCAGACCTTCCTGCTTCTCTCAGCTTTGCGCTTTTCTGCAACCTCTGCCTCTGTTTCGTGCCAGATTTCAAGTGACCAAATGCCCATGGCAGCATGGAATTCCTTCTCTGCAAGTTTGGGCACAACTTATTTGGCCAGTGATTGTGCAGCATCATAGAATAGTTCAGGTTGAAAAAGTCCTCAAAGATGATCAGGCCCAGCTGTTAACCCAGCCCTGCTACGTTCACCAGGTGCACATCCACGTGATTTTTGTGCACTTCCACAGATGGTGATTCCATCACTTTCCTGGGCAGCCTGTTGCAATGCCTGACAACCCTTTTGTTGAGGAAATTTTTCATAAAACCCAATCTAAACTTTCCCTGGTACAACTTGAGGCCGTTTCCTCTTACCCTGTCACTTGCTACCTGCGAGAAGAGACTGACGCCCACCTGGCCTCATCCTCCTCTAGAGGGGGATAAAGTCTCCCCTGAGCCTCCTTTACTCCAGACTAAACACCCCTGCTCCTCTGAATTGTAAAACAGCAGGATGCAAAATCAGCCACCTTCCGGAGAGGATCTTAGGCTAGATGCAGAGTTTGCATCTGGTGCCTCATGACTTGAAGCTGTTGTCTTCTATTTCACAGGAGTGCACAAAGATAAAAACAACCCCATCTTTCAAGGGGATGAAGCCAACACTAAATGAACAGGCCACAAGACTTACAGATTTCATGCCCGAGGGAAGGCAAAGCCAGACAAGAATTTAGGCAAGAGAAGAATACAGTAAGTCCAAGTTCTGAAGATCTGTGAAATTTTACGGTATGGCTTAGCAAAAAACTAAGAACCTTAACACTCACTGCATTTTCAATGCTGTCATTAGCTGCAAGGGGTGAGAGAAACAGCGGGTGCATTCTCCAGAAGGACTCATTAGCTGACACAAAGGTAAAAACACAACTGCAGCTGAAGCTTCCACTTGAAGAAATAGCACTGGTTGCATAAAACACCCAGGCACCTCTAAGAGGGTCCAGTTTAAGAATGCTTGCTCTGATAGTGAAGATTTCTATCCATGATGTTCTCCATGCTTTCAGACAACTGCAGTTTCCCCTTAATGAAGAAAAGCTTCCCTTCACCTCCTGCTAAAAAGATCCCCAAAGATATGTTAATTTTTCTTTAATGTATTATCTTTTCCATCACCACAGCTGTCTTGTCTGCCTTTTTTCCAAGGACTGATGCAATTGCAAATACTTTCCTGGATCCCATGATAGATTTTATTAATGACATCAAACGGTTTCATGCTTCGCCTCGTTATTAAGTTCTGTGCTGGTAGCGGATATTGCATTCCTTTGTGTAACTTCTGTAATTTTTCTGAGTTTTGATAAGGCCATTAATCACAACACAACTATGCTAATCCAGACCATGCTGGTGTCCAAAACAATGCTGCAATAACCACACTTGAATAACCATTCTCCTTTGCCTAATACCTGTACAGATTTTCTCTGCTCAGGTAGTCTTTTTAACAAATATGGGGAGAAGATGAGGACTAAAATAACATTACTGTATTTCAGTAAAATTTCTTTAGAGAGTCAGTATAGGGCTGACCTTATGAGCTCAGCTTATTATGTGGGATTTGACCTCACATCCTTGTGACTTCACTGGTAGTTGAAAATATTCAACATCTCTCAATACTTGGACTTAAATGATGCAAAGTACTTGAAAAGGAATAAAAATAGCACTGAAATCTTCGCTCCTCAGTAGCCTGACTCTGAAAACCTTCTGCTGACTGCAAATATTAGGTCTTCCTTGCATTTACTAATCAAAATCCTGGCTTCTTTCAAAATAGCTGCTGACAGGTCAACACCTAAAGAAACCACCCTGCCAAAGAGCACAACTGAATAACACTTGGCAGGCTGCTAGCCTCATTTATGTCTTAAAGTTTTTAGGTTTTGCACCATTCCATTTGGGTACCGAGTAGTATTGAGATGTAGACTTCAAAGTTGTGTTTTATGTGACCCCACAGAGGTCGCACACGTGCCTGGATGCACATGCACATATAAAGTACAGGCACCGTGTTACAGATGAACCTCAAAGAAATGAGGAATGTAGTATTGGGAGGGTCAGGGAGGCACATACTGAATCCACTTCCTTCCCGCAGCCAAGGTTTGTTTCCTTTGTAGCACCTAGAGCCACCTCCTTTATTTGAGACGCCTGAAGCACAGAGGTTGCCTATCCCAGGATAAAGCACACTCAGCACTTCAGAGGATGAAAGCCCAGCAGGTGTTAACTGCAGCACGGCACAAAAGGAGCTCCTGGCATTATACCAGGAGAGTGTCTCTGAGCAGGGCAGTGGAACTCCTGGGAGTCTGACTCCTTCCCTGAGCCCACGAAGTGTTTAACACACTGTGTCTGAGCAAGGCTTTGTCTGACTTAGTACCTGTTCTCTGCAGCAGCCAACAGCAAACAGCCCATAGAGAGCCCGGATGGATCACACAATAAAGGTTTTCTTTCTCCAAAATATTCTTACAGCCACCAGAGATTTATGGCAGGCAGAATTCCCAAGTCAAAGGTGGTGCTCTGGTATCTTACAGCCCTGACTGAATCTCCCAGAAATACAGGGAATTGTTAAAGCAACCTGGAAGGTAGACAAGCCCTAAACCTTGATAAATGAGCCAAGGAACATGCACAGAGTGGTCTTCCTCCTTAGTTCTGTTTCTTTCTCCCAACCTTCCACCATTTGATGCCTCTGGCTCTATTAGAGAACAGTCAGAAGGCATCCCTGACTGGGCACCTCAGCCACCTCTCTTCCATTTCAGTCTGATCATCCCTTGTTCAGAGGGCAATGTCTAGGGCAGACACACGAGGCTGAATGCAGGAACCTCCTATCTTTTCCTGGAGCTGGGACCTGTCTAACCCAACAAGGAGTGAGCTCAGGAGGATTCCTGGCAGACAGTTCAGCTCTGAATTGACCATACACTGGAGCCATGCACAGGAGAGGGTGGGACTGTGGGATGCTGAGCAGCAACAAAAGCCACAGCAGTGAAAAGCTCGGCTTCTGTGGAACTGTGCAGACAGGACTGCTCTGGAACCTGGCTCCTTCCTCATGTACTACCATGAGGGAAACAAGCTCACCCCCTCAGTGGGTGGGTATAAATCACACGGCAATCTCAGGTGCTGACTTACAAATGAAGCTAATGGTTGACCTTTCTGGGTGTGAAAAGGTCTGGGTTTGCAGGTACAGAGTCAGCTCTGGGTCTGCAGCAAGACAAGAAGTGTGCTCAAGATGTGTATTTATCACACAAGCCTGTAACAGTCAAGTGATTTTAGTGCTCTCTTATGGAATATTACACCTTAGTGTGCTTGGAAACAGGCAATATAATTTCCCAAGTTTCAATAAATTCTATTAGTTACCCCACATTTAATTTTTCTTCAAGAAGCTTGCTAATACCAGCTCATTTTAGAAGTCTCCAGACAGCCAGCTTTGGTTTTGTGAAGGCGGGGAAGAAAGCATGTTTGTTTTGCTTCTTTGTACAACAAAGTTTGCTCTTAAATGGCTTTTTAACTATTAATAGCATTCCCATATAATGCACCAAGTGTTTAATAGTACAACAGCAGAAACACAGTTCCTTCCCTGGCTCTCGTATGGCTGTGATTCGGTTCCTGGGCAGCCCAAAGTACATTAGCTGTGTGACTGGAAACAGGATTAGGTGTTCTGCCCATAAAAGAATAAAAGCATGTCCTTCATGCAGCATCTCATGAAGCCCTCTCTGGTAAAGTGCAGGTAACACTATGATAGAATTAAGTTACATTAAGAGTAGGGGATCCAAAAGGCAGGGACAAGAGGCACCTGGATCCAGGTGCTAAAGGACTGGATATAACACACCAGGGAAGAACCCTGATCCAAACATTCCTCCTCTTTGTGTGAAATTTCAGTGCAACTATTAGAACACAAGCCTATATATAATTGGATACAGTAACTGGAAAATAAACTTAAAAGATGGTCTGTGCAAATGTCCCAGAAATACAGGAAATTATTACAGTAGCCTGGAATGTAGGGAAGGCCCAGCCCTTGACAACGGCTAGGTTAACCAGAAGCAAGACATGTTCTATATTGTTATTCCTCGGGAATGTTAACCTTGCTAAGCCCTCACACATTTTGGAAATCTGCCCATCAGTTATGAAATTCATGCTTTCATAACAGCAACAACATCGAAAAAAAGAGAGTGAAAGAAAACCCTAGCATATCTTTTATTCAGAACAGTGTGTTAGTGATAGCAGAGTATTCTTTCTGGAAGTCAAATCACCAAAAACTCCACCAAATCAAGCAGAGACTACAATGACTGACTGTCCTCCCCATTCCCTTTCAGAATAATAAAATATGGATTGTTTAGGACAATTTCTTAAATTTAAAAAAAAAGGGAAGGTTAAGACCAGGCGTCTGAAATCTTTTCCGTTCCGAGCCTGCATCCCCAGGTACCCACGCAATCCACAAATAAACCCAAGAGGATCACGCAGTGCCAGAACATGCAAGTCCTAGAACGTACTTTTGTGAAAATGAGCCAAATTTATCTGAGCATAAGCTAGAATTAGAAAAATAGCAGATGGCAAATTGCAGCACCACTGAAATTCCAATAGCTTGTTTTGAAATGTTGAGTTAATTCTTAAAATAAGGCTTTAGAGTTGAAATAAGATTCTCTAGAGATCTAGGAAACTTGGTTCAGACAGAGCAACTCAGATTGTTTTCAAAAATTGACTGGCCATTATTAGCTAGCTGCAGTTTTCGACATTCTCCTCACATCAGAAAGCTGCTCTAGGTGTTCCTCTGGCAGTCGTAACTGAGGACTCCTTTTTTTAATTTTTAAGCTATTCTCACTTTAGACCAGTTACTCCTGACAGGCTTAAAAGAGCTCCTCACATCTTCCCAGCCCCATCATTCAACCCTGAAGTTGGTTGTACTTCAGATGCAGCAGCTTCATAACCTTGTTGCCACTCTGCTGTGAGTCCCTACATTGGCAAGCAAGTTCCCTCACAAAAACAGAGGTGCATTATTTTGCCTTTTAGGTCATAGCTACACGAATGAAGAGGAGAAAGACTGAAATCTTTGGGTTTAGTGTCCTTGGCAGACTGAATGAAGGCAATTCCCCATAGGCTTCCTGCTTATGCTGAACCACTGACTTCAACTGTGCACTCAGGGTTTCTTCGTTTCTTGGGAGAATATGGTTTTGGGAATGAGGGGAAGAGCCTCCCCTTCCACACCTTTCTTCTCCCCTAAGCCTGTTCAAGAACTCAAATTAAACAGGATAGATGTTCTTTTGTCCTCCAGGAAATGCTTTTCCCCCTGTACTACCACCACACAAACTCAGGATACTCCAAAGGCCACCCTGGGGCACGCTGGTATTACCACGTCCTTGTGGAAGGACAAACAACACAGGAAAGCCTTGCTTTGAAGCTGCAAGCCAGGGCTTTTCATCGCTCGGAGGAAATGAAGCACTGACGTTGTCAATCCCTCCCAAAGCAGATTGCTTGCAGCTCCAGGGATAAAAAAAACCCGGGGAATTAAAGGCAGGAGCCGGAGGCAAAAGCGCAGGAGCGCGGCCGCGGCTCCACCTTGCGGCTCCGGCCCGGGTTGCCGGGAGGAAAAAGCCTCGCCCTGCTGCCCTTCGCCCATGGCAGAACGAAAAGTCCTGGCTACAAACGCTGAACCAACATTTAAAAGAAAAACACTCCCCTCCGGGGATTAGGGTTGATCTCACCGCCCACGTATTTTGTCCTCATCAGCTACCAGCAACTTCCCCGGGTGGTGCAGCCACCTTCTCTCCTCTGAAATCACGTGTGGCTCCATCATCCTGGGTCAAAAACATCCCTCAAAGCAACACCTTCACCAGATATTTTTTTTCAAGCCCATGCTTCCTTTTTGGAGCAAAACTAAGAAGCAACTGAGCCCTGCCCTTCCTCCTTCCAGAAGGTTCTGGCCAGGTGGGCTCAGCTCTTGGCCCAGCTGCTGGCATTCCCAGGCCACAGGAACACTTTGGTGGATGGCTCCAAGCAGGCACAAAGCTTACGATTTAACCAACTGTAAGTGAAGGCAAGGCAGAAATAAAGTTGTTTAATAAGGTCGTGCTTTCTCAAGGGTAGTTGTTGATGCCAGAGCTGTGAGCATCCTACAGATTTTTAGGTTTCAGTTTTAAGGTTTTCCCCCTCAAGTTTCTTGGTGTTCTACTCCCATACCAGACTCTAGAAATAATTATTTGTATGTGTGCTTTCTTTTTTTTTGGATTTCCTTGTAGAGGTGGATTTATCGTAGTCAGTATTTCTTAAGGCACAGCTGTTTCAGCAGACAGTGATCAAGGCTAACATTAAAGTCAGGTCACAATTTACATTACAAACACTGATTTCTGGAATCTTACTACCCTTGAACAAAAATGTCCTGAGAGCAGGAATAACGCTGTGTGAAAAAAAATTAGAAGAACTAAAAAAATTAAAGAACTAAAGCAGTGCCACAGTTTTGCACCTACTACCACTGGTTTTATGAACCTATTTCCACTTTTCACCAGTCAGAAATCTGACCCTTTAAAAATCCTATTTTCTCTGGGTAAAGCAAAGTAGACACACGCAGATGGTGTCCAAGTGCCCATTAGAACGGACTGGCAGCTGCAGCTAAAGCCTCATGGCTACCAGGACAGGACAGTTTGTACTGCTTAAACAAACATGCTAATGAAGGTTTGCTTTAGAAAAAGTGGGAAACATTTGAGCACCCTGAACATTAAATCCTCATTTAATGACAGGAAATGTTGTATTTCCTTCCAACACCCAGGCACAGTGCCATGACTTCAACAAGCTGCTTAATTTTCTCTCTAATGCCTAAAACTGTGTGATGGATATACGGTGCCATATCACCCTCAGCTGGGAATTGCCTGAACTTTATTGTTTTCTGTCACAGTCTGTATGGTCTTCCAATGTTTTAGATATTGTGAAAGATCAATAAAGAAGGACTACTTTGAAACTCTTTGTAAAGGAAAAAAATCCACAAGGGAACTTCAAGCAACAGTAAACTTGAGACCTGTTGTGCAGCACAAAACATTTAATGAGAAGAAGAAGCAGCCTTTCAACTGTGACAAATAATGAGAGATGCCACTGCAGGACCTCTGCTGGAAGACGTTTAAGAGAGCATCAGAAGAGTAAGTGCTCAGCTTTCGGGAAGCATTTTGTTCCCAGGGTCCCACCCTTGTGGATCAATACAGCATTTATTGTTGGCAGTGATTATGACTTACTGCTGTTGCTGTTACATGGACATCTCAAAGGCATTCTCATCAGTCTTTCCTTCTAAATTAAAATTGGTGTGCAAAGGCTGGGGTCCAAATTCAAGAGGAACATAAGCAGCACAGCACTTTCAACGCATCAGTGATGAACAGGGATCTTTGGGGCAGTTTCATCACGTCCTTGAGGCCAGTGCTGGCCTGAGGGGCAGTGCCACTCTGCCTGCTAGGCATTTCCACCCATTCTCTGGTTCCAATGTCAACATTTGTCAACTGACCTAGAAGGAACTTTTTATTTGGTCAAGTTTCACCACAATGCAGTGTAAATGGTAGTAGTAGCTTACAGGAGGCAGGTGGGATAGTAGATATTTAACTGGAGAATGCAGAAAACTTGAAACAGAATATTCTTGATTCTACTTGCTAACACCCTTTCCTGAGAGACTAAGGTTCTGCTTTCAAATTGGATGGACAAGTGAATTAAGTGTGAAACTAACTTGTGCTCTTCGGTGTTTATTTGTTTCTGCCCACCTCCCTTGTGTTTCTGGAGGGCTGTGCAAGTGGGAAAGACAGGAAAATATATAACTTGTAAAACTTTCATCAGCTTTGATTTGATAAAAGTGCCATGATGTTTGAGCAGTTTTTCACATGAACAATGACTGAAACTTCAGAGGATCCTGACCTTGACTGGGTTAGGTGTCAGCTACAGTCTCACAGGAGAAAGCTCTCATGAACAGCCTCTAAGTGCATGAACCTGTTCTCTCAGCTGCTGAATTTCTTCTGTTTTATCTCTTGCTGTCCTCAAGGTTATTCAGCTCCTCTTTATCATACTGCAATTCTCTTGCACAGTAACAATGTTTACCAGCTGTATTCCAACAGGGGGTTTCATTAGCGAACTCCTCATTATTTCAGAGAGGTCATTAATGAAAGCATCACATGTTTGGCCCCAGGCACATTCCTTGAAGATCTCTAGTAGTCAAACCCCCTCTAGCCTCATAACTCCTCCTAAGGAGGTGCCAGCCTCACCTTACATCCTTAAATCCCAAAACTTTCTTATAATACCCAGTGTGTGATTTATCTTAATCTGCTAAGCACTGAATTAATAATGCATTGCGATGTTATAATGAGTCAGACTTGCAGATTTCAGGTGTAGATTTCTTAAAATGTAGCATTCCTATTCTAATGCAAGCAGCAAAAAGATGATGGCCTAGGAAAATAACAACTTACTAGAAGACTAAAAGGGAAAACATTTGTATTGTGTCAGAATCAGACAAAACAATATGAACTGACCTGAAATACAGTGGTCCCAGTGAAAACCACACATAGAATGTGATCCCAGCAACATCAAAGAGGTAGCTAAATACTCATTACTAATTTATCAGGAAGTAGTAAAGAAAGGAAACGGTTGGTTTTTTTCAAGAAGCAGAAATCTTTATGTATCACACACTTTTATTAAAATACAACAATGGATGAGCATTAACTACTAATTTGCATTAATCAAAGAGAATGTTTCATTATTGTCCAAAATAAAACAAAAGGCCATTTTAGACTTGTGTTGCATGCCAAGTAATTAGCACAGCCACCAACCAACTCAGCCAGCTGAACAAGGGAATATTCACCAGCCAGAACAACCAATGGAAGGAACATTCTCAAGTGAATCCTTGACCTGGCTTACCTGGAGCCCTTAGAATGAGTAAGGCATCAGAACATTTACTGAGTGACAATTACCGAAAGCATAAGATACATCAACATCGTTTAACAGCTACAGGAGTTAGCAGGGAGACTGGATTCTTGTGTTGCTTACTGATGCTGTTAGATCAGGATCTGCTTTCCTCCACTTCTTCCTCCATCTCTCTCATCATTGCTCACTCCCCCAAGGATCCCAGTTACAGTGCAGAACTTGTTTCCTCTCTCCAGTTAAGAATTCTGTCATATCCACCTTGGCATCAAGCCTTATTTCATGCTCCTTGTGCCATATGACCGGTTCCCTTTCTCTGTTTCATTCTAAAACTCCTGGCAGATTTTTAAACTCCTTTATTCCCCACTAAACATTAGCTTACCTTAATAAAACACAGTCAACTTGTAGTCACAGGATTAGGTCTTCTTTCTAATCCGATGTCTAAAATGTATCTGGCAAATTTATTTGGGATGTACTATCCTGAAAAGCACTGTCTGTGTTGGATAAATTAAGAGGTAACCCAAGCCAAACATAGCTTTTTGCAAGAACTACATTGGAAGGTTTATTTGATCTGTTATTTCATATACTGCAAAAACATACATGCACATGAGTATAAGAAAAAAAAAAATGCAAATTACCATTCAAAAATTTTTAAAAAGCTAAAAAATTATAAAGAATACAGTATCATTAGGCTAAGAGTTCTTAAATATGTTTATATATTACTATTAAGAATAATTTACAAGGCTATGAAAAGTATAGCCAAGAATTAATGAATTAGGAGATACCAGGATTAAAACTACACATATTCATTATGATCTACAACTTTACTACATGCACAGGTACTATTTCTTCTACGTAAGCTGTGCTTTATTCGGATTTAAGACAGATTGATTGCTCTCTTATTGAACCGCTCTCCACTATTTGATTTTGTTCTTACTAATTCGCTGGGCAAAAGCCAGTCCTGTACTCAGCACACACTGTTCCATTACTGCTTTAAAGGAGCAATATTGGACTTTAGTGGGTATGAATCTTCTTCTTTCTCCTCTCACATACAAATGATTTCACAGCAGAGAGGGCACAGCTGTACCAGGCAATGGAGCAGGGTTAACCCGGCTGCTACAGTAACTCCCCAGCAAACACAGCACATGCTGATCCCATCAGAGGATGCCTGGGTACCAAAAGCAGGTTAGATGAGCACCATGCCTGTGCTAAGTCCCTTGGCTCCTAGGACATCTAATCAGAGCTGACATCTGTCCTGCCTACAGTGGCAGGCGAGGCTGAGAAATGTCTGCTGGGCTGCCCTGACGCAGACAGGGCTGATGGGCTCTGCCTCACGCCTGGTTATGATAAGGAGTATGAAAGCAACAGAAGGTTTTATCCCTTAAACTCTATGACTGAGTTGATTCTGCTGATGCCTACAGAGAAAAATCTTCCAGCAAAAACACCCCAGCATTATTTAAAGAAGGTATCAAAGTTAGTATGCTTTAATTAAAAAGGCTTAATGCACAAACATTTCTGATGGAAGTGGTGAGACTCCAGAAGAGCTCTAGAACTAGACTGTTTTATTGGTGTAAAACATGTTAGAAATTACTGAATAGACACTAGACAGTAGCTAAGGATCTTGGTCTGAATCAGGCCTTGAGTGACTGGTCCCACATAGCCTTGAACAACAATCCCTCTTGATATTTCAGCCTATGGTATAATACCAGACTGTTTTACTAGGAAATCTAAGACGTCCTCTTATTCATGCAGTTTTTTAAACCAGGATCTTCTTACTTCTAAATAAACATGCTTAAATGTCTGAAAGCCAATAGAAAATTATGATCTTAGGTGACATCTAATAAAAGAATCAAATAAGGTTTTTATTATCTTGTCACATAGTAGTGGTCACACCCCAGGAATTTTACCTCAGTAAGATATGGAAAATAACTCTGACACTCAGCCCTGTCCTCATTGGCAATGTCTTTATTTCACAGAAGTGTACGTACCTATTTGTTAAAAATGCTTGAGCTTAACAATAACAACAACAACAACAACAACAATAATAATAATAATAATAATAATGATGTAATGTTGGATGTGCTATGGTCATATTAAATATATTAATAAGGCCTTAAATAACAATTAGCATGTTTGTAGCTGTTGCACACTCCACTGTCTTCAAAAAACAATTTTTAACTTATAAGGTATTGTTAGAAAGTAGGTTCTGTTTGCGTGAAAGGCTGTGCTCAGTAGATCTCTGTGTACACTCAGAGAACTGAAGGTCAGCCTGGAGCATCCAGACGATCCTGTTTACTAATTCATGGAGTGTTCACAGCATGCCAGAAGGACACAACTGTAGCGTTCTCACTTCTTGGTATTCTGCAGTGGTGGAGAGCTCATTGGATTTTCCTCAGTCCCCTGTCACGCCTGAAGCATTTCCAGATCATTAATGATCAATAGATCAGTTTAGATAAGAATAATAATTCAGACAATTCCAAAACACACAGGCTTTCTGGAAGGGCTTGTGGTCATAATCACAAATGAATTCTCTGTTCAACCCTTCCCTGAGGAATAACTGTGCTATTGGAAGAGCACGTTTTGGAATACCAGAGATGCTAGCTTTGATGGTTCCCTAATAACTGCAGTGTAATGTTTGGTTTGTTTGTTCAAACACTGCACAATTATGCTTCCTTTAAATTTATCATCTTTACTGAGATTCTGAGCTCTGTTTAGACCTTATGACCCCATTGTATATTTAGTTACCACAGCAGCCTCTGCAGTTACAAAAGTAAAAATGTTCTCTCTTAAAGAGCTGCTGTCTTGGTTTTGAGAAAGGTTTTTTCTAAATCCCAAGCAGGAAATACCCAAGATCCAAGAACACCAGAGTTAGGACTAGCCACAGGCACCTCGGGGCAGTTCAGGTAATTGAAAGAGGGGCTGGCAAACTCAAATTTCTCTTATTTCTCATGTTTCTCCAGTTCTGATGGAGATCTTTTTCCCCAACACTTTATCTACATGTTCAGTGATCTTAATCTTCATTGCCAGGTTTATCATCTTTTGAAGGATGGCAGTCAGACTCATGGTCCATCATTCCCAGCACCCTTTCTGTGAGCCCTTTCTGTGGACAGGACAGACTTCAGCAATCAATATTCCTGATTTTCTCATATTGAAATAACTTTTAATTTTTTTTTTAATTCTTTTTCTTCCCCATCCTATACAAGGTGCTCCTCAAACTCTCTCAACCCTCTTAATTTCCTCGTTACGTTTGATCTGCCATATGGAATTTCCTGTTCTATTCTGAAGGACAAAATTCCCATTACAAATGCCAGTCCTTCCTATATGAAAATCACCTTAATATTCTATTTAGTCCTGTAGGGCTTTTGCTGGACCATTCTGATTTCTTTTCAAATTTCAGCACAGAGTTTGTCCTGAATGCTAATACAGGATTTCTCAAAAGTGGCTAGGCTACCTCTAGGCTTCTTAATTTTTAACCTGCTCTTTCCTTAATCCTTCCTCTTCCTTTCAACCACTTGCCATATTAGTATGCAGTCCCCTTTCTCTAAATTGAACACTTGTGTTCTGGATTTATTTGCTTAGTCTCTCCTGCTGCAGTGTTAAGCCTAATCATACTGCAATTGCCATTAGATCAGCTCTCCCACGTGCTTCTCAAGCTGGTCCTGCACACTGCTCATAACCAAAACCAGAACAGAGCTTTTCTGGGATTGTAGACCAGTTGTTCTGGAAAGCAGCTCCAAAAGTTGTATTTCTGTATCCTGTCATAGGTGATGAGTCATTAATTCTGTTGGTAGCTGATGCATCCCAATATTAATACCTTCCCTGACTTTGTTCTCTGAACTCTACCCTCTATCTATATCCTGACTGAGGATGGGGGTAATTATACAATCCTAACATTACAATTTCATTATTACAGTGGGATACTTCCAGCCACAGGGATTTCAGAATGTATTCTCTGTTTCAAAAATAATTTCATTTGTTTACACTTCATTTTGTTTACACTTCTAGAAACAATGCCAGCCCTCTGCATGCACTCTCTATTAATGCACTCTCTTCTGTGTGAAGTTCATAGGCTGGGAACATCACATCCACCAATTACGCCGTTTCTGTGAGGTCTCTGAGCTGCCTCTCATCACATGAAGCCAAGCATCCTGGTTCTCCCATTTCATTTTCATGTTTCCAGCACTGGCAGCCCTTGGTCTGCTGCGCACTGTATTGGACACATTGTCAGCTGACACAGGAAGGAGATTGATTTCCCTTCCCTACTCATTCCCTACCATCCCTGCATTTCTGGTGTTTTCCTTGCAGCTTTTCAGACATGCACTGAACATTATCCATGGGCATATGGGGGGGATCACAGCCCTCTGACATCTGTGCTCCTCTACATCTGTCAGCTTCCTCACAGTTTATAACACTTTTTAATGTTTTCTGGGCCATCAGCCTGGCTCTTTTCTAGCCAAGGTTTCAACCCTTCCTTCCTGTTCCCCTGCTTCTGAAATATTCCCCACTTCCTAATGCATGTAAATCTCTTATGCCAGTATCTAAACTAAATAATTTCTAACTGAATATTATGTTAATTTCTGTTCATGAACAGCAACTGATCATCATCTTCTTAAGAACTCCCCCTCTATTACAGATTAGACTGCTACCAGAGCACAGAATTTCTAAAATGTTTTTATTTTATGAAAGGTTATTAACAGGCAGCTGCCAGATTATTAGCAGGCAGCTCAAGTATTATATTTATCCAGACAATAAGAGCATCAACACTGTAGTGCAAGCTTCTCCCATACAGTTCTATTAATTTATTTCTGTCATGCCCAGGAGAAATTCCAGTAGGGAAAAGGAATTGTAATGAGTTTCATGAAGCCTCATTCATGCCAAGCTGTTACTGATAATGATTCAGAGAGGGAGAAAAGGATATGGGGCAGCATCCAGAAGCTGGGGAATAATAGGGTGTTAAAGCACCAGTGCCTGTTTGCAAAGTCCAGACAAATACCAGGCAAACCCATATTCCCTGACATATTCAGCTTCACCTTACAGGCTGCCAAACACACTCCAACATGTGTGTACAAGCAGGGGTTTGGGTCTACTCTGCACTGGGTTGGCCTCACCTCAACTCCTGGGGGCAGTTTCAGGCAACACAGTATAGAAAAGACATTAAGGATTAGAAAATGTCCAAAGGAGGCCATGAGGATGGTGAAGGGTCTAGAAGGGAAGCCCTGTGAGGAAGAGCTGAGGTCTCTGGGTTTGTTCAGCCTGGAGGAGACTGAGGAGAGATCTCATTGCGGCCTTCAATGTTCTCCTCATTTGAAAAGGAGGGGCAGGCGCTGATCACCAGTGACAGGACTCAAGGAAAAGGTCTGAAGAGAAAAAAACCAAGAGTATCCTATCCCAGAAATGGTTAAGAGCAGAGCAGATATATTTTAATTTGGTGTACGTTCTCATTCAGACCCTAAATTCTGAACTCACAGGCACTTTCAGTGGAGGAAAACCTGTTAAGGTACAGCATCTATACAAAGGCATATCAGAAACAGTAATTACTGGCAGCCAGCAGCAATTTCACTTTAAAACAAAAATCCTATCTCTGCACCTCTTGAAAGAATTACCCCTCCTATGGTTAGAGCAGGTAAGTTATTTTGCCTCCCTTCATTTTGTTTTGTGGAGTTATTCACCACACCATGTACAGTGGCATATTTATGATGTGAAAGGTATATGGCAAAAATCATCTATTCAAAAGAAAGTACAGCATTCTAAAATGTTCAGGCACTTCCCAGAGCTGCTCAGTCACATGGTAACTGCCATGAGTTGGATGAACACTAGGAATGAATAAATTCATGATCCAGATCTGTACCATTTGTGGTTTCGAGTATGTGTTGCAATACAAAAAGGATTTTCATAGCAGTCAGATACAATCAATGAAAACAGGTGAGGCAGAGCTGCAGAAAGTGTTCAGATAGAAGGGTGAGAGCTAATGGTCTCAGCTTCATGTCAGAGAAATGTCATAAAGCCTCCATCACACCTGGAGCTGGCACTGCTATAAACTGAGAATCACAATGGGGAAAGGGTAAACAAAACATTGATTGTACTGTTTGGTGTGACAAGCACATTACTCCTCACAGGATTATGCTACAGATTCCATGACAACAATAAGGACTAAGATATTTATAACTTTGAAAACAAGTCTCTGTCTTAATGCCACAGTTTGCATTCATGGGCCAAGGACAATTTCAAAAAGTTTTGAAAGGAGGTACCTCGGGTGTTTAAGGGATTAGGTGTGCTTTGATTTATGTATGAGCTGCAATGTGACAATATCTGTGAAAAGTGGCCTTTTCCAGGGTGCTGACTGCCAGCAGTGCTGGGTGCACTGAGCAATGGTGAATGTGAAGCCTGGAGTGTAGGAAGGATGACCAGTTTTGAAGTGCTTGTTGTGCAACAGGGAAACACTTCCTAATCCAGAACATTAAAACAGTCAGAGCCTGTGCCACTTCCCTTCAAGCACGACACATTTAATAAAAAAGTAGCTTGCTGTGTCTGTCATTTCTCAGTGCTCTATGGCCTACAGACAGCAAGTGTGCTTTGACTTGAGCATCACACCCATACATCATAAAGGAAGGATTTCCTTGGATGTACACATATTGATTCAAAGAATGAAATTAATGTCTTAGACTTTAATGAGCTGAAAGTTTCAGTGACGTTTTCAGTCCTTGGGCAATATCCATTTTATCCTCAATAAGCGACTCTCACTCTCTCAAAATTAAGTCTGTCTATCCAGATTTACAGCTCTTGCATATCCCTCAAAATCCAAGCATGGTTTGCAAGCTGTCTGACCTGAAACTGTTAGTGACACAAAGAACTACTGATATTCACTACTCTAGGCATTTTTACATATTTCTTCCCAGCATCTTTCTTTGCCCAGCCAAACACTATAATTTTTTATCCACAATGACACAATTTCCAGCAGCAAGATCACATCGCTTGCCCTTTGCCTTGAGCCCAGCCACTCAGTCTCATCACCTTCTCTGTGTAAGCTCCAGCATTCCCATGGCTGGGAGGTGAGCTTAAGCCAATTAAACATTCAAATATCTCAACTGATTTTTCAGATTGTTCATTACTCCACACAGCTGCTATATATGGCACAAAGAAAGCAGCAGAAATGAAGAATTCAATGCTAAATTCTTTCAGCCCAGAGAAATTACAATAAAGAGGTGGGACACTACGGCCTAAATATTTAATGAGAGCAAGATAATACATAAACTGAGGTCTCGTGATTGGACAATGTTAAATTCCCACCTATGGAACTGGTTTCTCCAGTAAGGTCAGGAAATGAAAAAATTTTGTTTTAATAGTGGAATAGATGGCAAAAGATGCAGCTCTTCACACACCATGGTCTTCTGACAGTTTCACTGGTGAAGTGGTTGCAAAGGCACATGAGAACCTGGCAGATTTTTAAAAAATAGTAGAAGAGGGTTTCTTATGTTTGATATTCTGTGAAAAGGAAAAATTATATAATTCACCTCACAGTGTAGAGAGAGTCAGCTTAGGACAGACAGCAACAGAGCAGCCGAGTGAAGAGACAGAACAGAAGAGGGTTTAAAAACAGCTCTCTCTAAAGATGCATTTTGATGTAGTGAAATGAGACACATTCAGAATCCATAATCATTGAATCACAGAATACTTTGTGCTGGAAGGGACCTTCAAAACTCATCTAGTCCAACACCCCTGCAATGAGCAGGGACATCCTCAACCAGATTAGGTTGCTCAGAGCCTCATCCAACTTGGCCTTGAATGTTTCCAGGGATGGGGCATCCACCACCTCTTCTGTGCCATCTGTGTCAGCGTTTCACCACCTTCCTTGTTCAAAATTTCCCTTGTCCTTTTGTACAGGCCCTAATTAAAAGGCTGTTCCCATCATCCTTACAGGCCCCCTTTAAATACTGAAAGCTGCAATAAGTTCTCCCAAAAGCCTTCTCTTCTCCAGGCTGAACAACCCCAACCCTCTCAGCTTTTCCTTATAGGAGATGTATTCCAGCCTTCTGATAACTTTTGTGGCCCCCCTCTGGACCTACTCCAAGAGATCCACGTCGTTCCCACACGGAGGAGCTTGTCCAGGTCCCTCTGGATGGCATCCTGTCCCTCACGTGTTTCAGCTGCACCTCTCAGCTTAGTGTTGTCTCCAGACCTGCCAAGGGTGCATGGATCCCACTGTCTGTGTCCTTGAGGAAGATATTAAACATACTGGTGCCAGTACAGACCCCTATGGACACTTCTTGTCTCCTGTCTCCATCTGGACGTTGAGCCATTGACCAGTACCCCACAGATGCATTCATCCAACCAATTCCTCATCCACCAGGCACTCCATTCAGCAAATCCATATCTCTCCAATTTAGAGACAAGGATGGTGTAGGTGACTGTACCAAAGGCCTTACAGAAGTCCAGAGAATGAACACTTCAGAACATTATGACACAGCACAAATTTTTGTATTGTTCATAGCTGGCTACTCTAAGTGAGGCAAATTTTATTTATGTTCCTGATTTTCAAAAGCACCGGGAATTTTACTGCTATCCCTGAAAGTGTTTCTCTAAATAAGAACTACAAAACTGAACTGGATCTGAAAGCCGAGCAAGGCTTGTTAACAAATATAGCAGTACAAAACATCACTTTATTGCACCCAGGCTTGAGTTTTCCTCTTTGAGGTGCTTTTCTTCTCTTCCATCTTCCTCATTCATCAGTATGTACATATAGAATGCATCGTGAAACATCTAAATTTTTGTCAGAATCTTATTTCATAATACAAGGACCAAACAGGCACTATCCCAGTGTCTTGAATGGCTGCCTAGACAGGAAAACTGCCGTTGCTAAGCTCAGCGCTCCAAGCAGCCTCATGTACTTTATAACCCACAGTCCTGACACAGGCCGGGAGACCAGGATCTCCTGCTTGTCCTCTGCAATATCCCAATTGCACTGCTGAAAACAGCACTCACCTGAAGATGCACATTTGTCTACTGCTAAACACCAGGAGAATAGAACAGGAAAATACTAGAGAAGAGAATTGTATGTCAAAAGCAAAGAGAAGACCAACAACTAAGTCTCTCATTGCAAAAACAGGAAAATAATTATGCACATCATATTAATTTGTTCCCTCCAGTGCTACTGCAGAAGTTACACAAAAGTTCTTACTAATTTTATTTAAATCCTATGTAGGCATGAAAGGATTCATCCTGGCATTATGATAAATGATGAAACATAAAATTAGCATAAACGTATTTATATGAGGAACTCTGCTGACAGACTACATGCTTCTTCATTTTATTTTTTCACATTCCCTCTTTCTAAGACACTCAGCTGGTTCTCCCATCAATTACACCCATACAAAAGAAGAATAACTTCAATAAAGCTTGTATAAATTCATCATCCTAACTAGGAGGCAATATGTATTAATAAGCTGATTTTGACAAAACCACTAGCTCAGAATAATAAAATTTAACCCCAGACTTATCCATATTGTCTGAGGAGAAGACTCCTAGTCTTAAAACAGATAGCACAGTGTTTATGATCCTTTCTACTTGACTGTGCAAAATTACTTGTGTTAACAGAAGGAATCTGGGTGTGTTTGTTCAGTTGAAGACAACAAAAAGGAATCTTTGTTCTGTTGTATCTGTGCTGTCCACTGTTAGAAAACAAGCTCCAACAAGAACTCTGCTTTCCCACAGACTCCCCCTTTCTCAGACCCCGGCACTGCTGTTCTGCAGCTCATAACTAGAGGCTGGAACTCTCCTACATGGTACAGTGAACTCTGCCTACAGGATCCAGGTAACCTCACTACTGCCTGGTTTAAGAGAAGAAAAAGGGTCTACCACTACTTAAACCAATGGTCACACAATAGAGCAACTTAAGCACCACAGACAAAAGTCTCAAGACAATTCTAAAAATAATTGCCTTCAGACTTGTTTCAGAAGTAAGCATGCACCCAAGGAAAGACAAGTAAAGCTGTCAGACAATTTAAACACTGGCAAAAATACTGTAGCTCCCCAAAAATATTTGCTATATGTTTTCTCTCCTTTTAGTAATTACAATTTTAAAAGCCTGAGGTGGTCCTTTTCAAAGAAAAAGTCTTTTACCTTTTGAACAATACTGCAGCTATTTTGTTATACAGCAATATAAAAAAAACCAACCAAACAAAAAAAACCAAGTTAAATATTGGATTAGCATGTGACAGCTCTTCAACAATATTCTCATTGAAGTTGCTCAGAGCACCAGAATAAGGTTTCACGCTTTAAAAATTAAGTTACAGGGAAAGCTTCCTCCCTCTTAGCATATCCTTGAGGACCTGTGAATGCTGTTGTGGGTGGCAGTGTGTTGGCAAAGCAAATGTCAGCAAACTGCCTCCCCTCACACAAGCGATTGATTTATCAGTTTAATAGAGCTGTAAATCGAGAAAAATGTTCCTCAAGCCTGAACAGTGAACCACAAGGAAATAATAGGTAACAAGCTGTGATGCAGAATTGAAAATATGAGTACTTGTGAAATACAGCATATGTTACATTTTCCTGTCAGCAGCCCACGGAAAATCTGACCACTCTGATTTCCAGCTACAATGACACTGTCCTTAAATTCTGGTTGCAGAGCCTTACAGCATTAATGTTGGATGCCCTTGCTTTCATCTGTAGAGAGCACCCACGTGGGTTTTATTACATTTTGGTCAATTTAAAACAGAAAGAAACCAGTACAAAGGAGCTAAAAACTGCACTACAATTCACTAAACCAAGAAAGGAACCTCCAGCCATAAAGCAAAACCAGAATTTTTTGCAATCACTTAGTGCTTCTATATTTACAGAACTAAGAAAGTTTCTAATGTCTTTAATTGTTTGTACAAGATATAAAGTGCTAGAAATGTGTATAATTCCCAAAAGATTCCTTACGTACTTTTCTCACTCCATCTAAATACATCACTGTCATACAACCTGCCTTTTTTTTAAAAAAAAAAAAAAAAAAGAAAAACCCACTGTTTCTGGCATATTGTGCCATTTCTGTCTAGAATTTCTCCTTCCTTCTTCCCATTTTTGCAAATTTAACAGGACATTTGCTAGTTAACTCTTCTATACTGTGAAATGGAGAAAGCAAGCTATGTTGAGAAGGGAGAGATGTTATCCAGCAGCCTGCAGCAGGATAAGTGCCAGCTGCACACAGCCCTGAGCCTGGAAACATCTGTAAGACAGTAAAGGTTTCCTCATTATACATTCAGTTCTCACTCATGATTAATCATATGTTTGTAACACAAAAACCAGTTTGTAACACAAAAAACAGTTTATAAGAAAAACCTCAAAACTTCAGCCATGACCTAAATATTCACGATTCTGTTTTTAAGAGTTATCAAAATTGGATAATTCAAGCATTCTGAAGATAGAAGCTGAGGTAGAGAGTTCAATTTAGACAAGCATTCTGTTCCAATTACCTGAAAATACTAATCTTGGGTTTGATGCATTTTTTGTTCCAGGTTTGCTTCAACACTGAGACAAATATGGGGGTTTTTATTGCAAATAACAGTAGGTTTTCCTTCAAGAAGGTAGGGGGTGGATTTCAACACAAACACTGTTAAAAAGAAATTTTTTTCTGCAGTTGAAACTAATTCTGTCATGTAAAAAGTTTAGTCTTTAATTGAAAAGAAAAAGCATTTAGTTGAAAAAATCTCCAATTGTTTCTAAGTCCGACACATGTGGAACAGCAGGTCTCTATTGCATCTTTCACTAAATACTGACAAACGCAGCCAGCAAAAGGCCAAATACTCTCAGAGATTCAGCAATGTCTCTGTAGGCCCTCAAACCCTTTCCAGGGAGCTGTGCCTTTACAAACAAGTCAGGCACATCTCCTGCAACCTTGTCAGCAGCTCAGGGGAAATAAAAAGGCACCAATCACATGGGACTGGCCTCATACTTTGGTCTTTTGTTCCTCTGGCTGCCTTTGTTTTAAAAGCAGTGGTTGTCTTCACTGTATCTGTTGTAAGCATCAAGAACTCACTGCAGTGTGGTCTCTGCCCCATCTTCCGCTGCAAGGCAGGAGCAAGGAAACAAAA
The DNA here is from genome assembly GCA_013397935.1 of Dasyornis broadbenti. NCBI lineage: Eukaryota > Metazoa > Chordata > Aves > Passeriformes > Dasyornithidae > Dasyornis > Dasyornis broadbenti. The sequence goes on from VZRN01003359.1 coordinate 711,652, forward strand.
AACCCCAGGGAAATGTTGTGAGGGAAAAGTGGCATCACCCTACCAACATATCACATCCAACAGCTTGTTTGAGTTGTGCAGTGCCTTTTCCATATTGACCTTCATTAGCTTTGGCACATCCCCTGAACCTCTCGGAGGCCTTTAATATGCTCAGCTGTGGCCACTGCAATCTTTTCACTGTGGTGTCAGCCCCCTGTCCCTCCTACCACAATCTGTAGATATTTTTAGATGGTATTTAATTAGAAGTCTGAGCTCTGTACTCACCAGATATACAAGTCAAATAATACTGATCTGCTTCACAGGAACTTGTTTTCACTACTAAACAAAACCAAATGCAAGAGCTTCCCAAGTCCCTGTCATGTCCATGGAAGTAACATCAGGAGCCTTCTGTATTTAAAAGCAATCCAATGTATTTCAGGAGTTCTAATGTGCTTCTTTCTTTTTTCTTCTGATGGTCTAGGAGCATATCCATGTGCAATGTCTGTCTATGGGATTAAATGTTTAATACGCAATAAATATTACTGAAGGAGCAAACACTGAACTCTGGCACTTGCTGACCTTGCCTCAGTGTTTTTCTTGCCTTGCCTTTCTTCGTTAGAAATCAATCAGTAGGCTGTACCCCCAGCCTTTCTTTGCTAGAATATAATCAGCCAAAAATTAGTTTTTACACAGTGGAGATAAACAGGATCAACTTCAGTGAGAAGACTACAGCCCATGAAATTAAACTTATTTACTTGCTTCAGTCTTCTAAAGTACTGTAGCAGCAAAATTTTCAGTGTTGGTACAGTAAATGATCTGCCAAGCAGGGAGCTGCTGACTCACAGGACCACGTGCTACTTGGAAGAAACATCTCAATGTAACTTGTATTAAATTCCCTAGTTTCTCAGACCTTTTTCTCAGGAGCACATTTAAAAGTAATTAGTTAATGAACTTGAAAGGAAAGAGAAAACCAGGTAATTATAGAATTATATTTACCATTAAATTTGGCAGTTTTTCAGAAAAATATAATTTTCCTGAATCAACTTACACCCTGGTTTGCTTATTACAAATTTAGAATCTCATTTTAGCTTGAAAAATCAAACTTACTGAGCCAAACCAATAAATAATGCTGTTCAGTATGGGCAATAAATAACCAATTTAGCTCTTTCCAAATCCATTTACAAGTAATCAAGCAGACATTAAGCAGTTTTATAACTGATACCTAATGGCTACATAATAATATATTTATTAGAGCTAATAATTCCTATTATGCTGGTAAATGGATGAGCATGGTTCGTCACCATCCCTAATGGTCTCTTTATGAAGTAAAAGGGAGGCTGTCAGGGAGTGATTGGCACACCCCATGAACAAGGCTTCTTTAATGCACTCTCTCATTCCTGGAGAATAATGCTCAAACACAGATGTCAGGGGCCTGTCAAGTCACAGGCCTGTCATGTCACGTTATGACAGATTCACTCTCCCAAGTTTTGTCTGAAGAGTGCAGCGACTGCAGCAGGCTGGAACATGGAGGAAACTAGAAACCCTTTTAAAAACCTACAAAAATAATATATTTATCCGTTCACGTTATCCATCTTGAAAACTCTTTATGCCACTAGAAATGTGCAAAATTAGCTTTCAGCTGTCAATTAAAGCAATTCAGTGTGCAGTCACAATTGGATAAGAACTTGTTTGTATTCCAGCACCGACACCAAGAAGGAGAAAAGAGATTCTGAAACTCCCCTAGTGCTCCTCCAGCAGTGGGTGAGGCCGTGTTTCTCCCTAGACTCTGGCACAGGCTTAGTTAGCCCCAGCTTGTATTTTGCTTCTCAGAACTCCTTTCCAGGCCCTGGGAAACAGCTGTAGCACAGTGCACTCCAGCTACAACCCTATCTCACCCTTAAACTATTATTTTTGTTATACTGCTACATGTTCCTCATGTCAGGGCTAGAATTAGGGCTGGTGCGAGCCATCACATGAGTTATCCTCTTCAGTCTTTGAAAAACAGCCATGGGCAAGGATATATCTTAAGCTGTTTCCTCTTTCTAAGGTCCCTTTCATAGTCCTAGAGCTGGGGATTTTGCATACAAGTTCTTCCTATTTAATTTCTAGAGAATTTTCCTTGATATTGATTGTGTCAAGATCTCATTTTCCCCCTACTGCTTGCTAAAACTTGTTTAAAAATGCTCAAAAATCCTCCCCACTTAAGCTTCTCTTAATTTTTCATGAAGTTGAATAAAGAGCATTTTAAAACAAAATTCACAGGCTTGTGGGCATTTGACTAATATATTGAATGCAAAGAATATAGATGGGAAGATAGATTTTTTGTCTGCTCTCCTCTGCTGTTTCAGCTGTGTGCAGCCCAAGCAGAGACTGTGACAGCCCTCTATGACACCAAAGCAGTACATGAGTGACACCCTCGCCCCAGGCTCGCTGAGCCACGAGTGCCCAGCAGGCTGAGAGCAAGAAAAGTGTCTCACCGTCCTCTGATGCCTCATGGAACCACCTCTGGTGACTGTGCAGGGAATTATCACAGCTTTTACTGACAAGGCATATAGAAGATATGAGGAAGAAACAATACTGCATCAGTGCCAATAGCAATAGAGATGGCTTGCTTAATCTGCCAGTAGCCTGAGGTAGGGAATGTCACTGACAGCTCACCTTAATAACATTGCATTTGGAGGCAAAGCCCTGTCAGTCGACAGTCTCATTTATGGTTTCATATCTCTAATCTAACACTGAAGAAAAGCTTTATTAAAAGTAACTGACAATATCATTCCCTTCCTTGTCACCATCTTAGCCTGAATCCCTGTCTGTTACAAACACACTGATATCGTCTCACTTGGGATAGCATTTTCTAAGGAAGAAAACTGCACCAATGCTGCCCACACCTCTCTTCCTGCTTTCCCTGAGTGTCTCTGAGTAACCACGCATAAGAACAAGAGCATTAGACCAAAACGTAGAATTTAAGGCCTACTCTTTCCTTGCTCTAATAAGCTCCAGTGAGGGGGTATAGCCTGGGGGTTAGCTCAGGCTTGTACTCTCCCTGCTCCCAGCCATGCTGTGATAGGGAATGTTCCTCTCATTCAGCAGGACCAGAGTGGCCACAGGACTGGCTGGCAGCACCCAAGCTGGGCTCCCTGGCAATTGCCCAGATGGACTTTGGTATGGACCTATCTCCTCCTGTCCTCATTGGCCTGGGTCACAAATCTAAGAAATTCAATGGAGAAAGGTGTTCTCGCTGTTCCTTCCTGTCTTGGGAAGGCCAGTAGGAGGAAAGGTTCCCTGTCCCTTCTTTTTTCCTAGCTAAAAGAAAAATAGGATTTTAGCTTCACAGTCTTTGCCACTCAATGTCATTATAGATTAGGAAAGCAGCTTTCCTAGGGCAGGATGTGAGTTTGTCCTCACTGCTCAAGCGAACCTGATTTTGAGCTGAGCACCTCAAAACTGAGCTGATTTTGGGGGGAAATCTGCCCAAGCAAAGAAGCTGTCCAAGCTAAAGTAGAATGAGGCCTTGGTTGACGCATTCAATTTATTTGAAGCTACTTTTTTACCAGCAGAGATTAAAATATCAGAAGCTTTTAAATAAAAAATAATTATATTGGCACTAATAAATAAAGATGACAGATGAACAAGGAAGAATATGAGCTACATGGCACTCAAGGACCTCTCCATGTCCAAAATTTCTGTGATGGGATAGTAAAATGGTGGCTTGTGACTAGCTAGTATTTTAAATAAGAGACTCCCTTTTTGTTTTAAAGAATAAAGTTTCTTTAAAGGTGATACCAGAGTCTCTCACCAGAAATGTGTTTCTTATGAGCTGAATTAATTTTTGCTGACCTTAACAAATAGTCATCAGTCACCCAAAACATGTCTCCAAGAGAATCAAACAGCCAGCAAAACTTCACATAGCTCTACAATTTATGACTTTGAAGGATGCATAAAGTATTTCAAACAGTATCTAGGATGTTTTAGACCATAAAGTCTGCTTTCAACTATCATAGATCATTGGCTCTGCTTTACAAGAAACATTGTTTTACAGGTTTATAACTTGCCTATAAAAATGTGCTCCAGGCTAAAGCTCCGTACAAAAAGGTCTCAGCTAAAGGGTAATTTTTTTCCATTACAACTTTCTTCTACTTTGTTTAGCTATTTAAGATCAGAACTGCCTTCAAAAAAATCCCCCTTCACTCTAGGATTATTACCAATGCTGGGTGTTGATTTATACTCTAAACTGCAGGGAAGGGAAAGGCAATCCAGATTTAGAAAAAAAACCACAAAACCATCAGCAAATGAACACCCCAAAAATGCTGGAACTATGACGTTTTACATGGTCAAGGTTTTAGATTTTTAAGGCAATGTACTGGAACATGTTCTTAAAAGAGCCACAGTGTGTACTTCAGACCATACAAAAGGATGTAACATTATTAATGTATCGCCATTCTTGGCTGGGACATCTGTAATAGAGTGCCCCATCAATGCCCTTCTGCATTGTTGACAGTTTGGAGTTCCTCAAGGCCTGGAAAACAACTGGCTAAAGTTGTTTGGTCTGTTCATTTCATCAAATGCAAAGTTTCAGTGTCATCCCAGTGAGCGTCGCTTGGGCAAGCTCAGAACTAATTTAACATTCTCAGAAGCAGAAAACATTCAGCCTAATGCTAATCAGTGAAGTCAGATCCAGGGCAAGCAAAGTTCAGCAATTTGAGCTCAGTTTTATGTTCAATTATTTGGCTCATAAAAGCTAAATAGGTGTTAATGCCTATAGGGAACAGTTAGAGTTATTAGTATTAAGTTATACGAAACTACCATAAAAAGATAGCATTGGGGTGTATTGAGTTTTTTCCCAACAGCTGCAGAAGGGGTATTTTTGGGAAAAGTAGACATATGCTTTTTCCCCAGTCTTCAACAGAGTGAGTGAAATTGTTGTATTTTTGCCAAGTTTCTGGGCAAGCTGAAGCAATGCAGTTGGTTGGAGGGTACTACAGGGTAAGAGTACTCAGTGGAGAACATTTGTGTCAGAGATCCTGGACAGGCCTAGCTCATACTCTGGTTGTAACACCCATGTCCATATCCATTTACACAAGAGACCTTTTGGGTTTAGCAGTATTTTACTACCTAGCTGTTCTAGGCATACTCTAGTGTAGAGTTACACTTCCTAGAAACACTACAGCTGTTGCTTCCACATTTAAGACAGCCAAAGAAAACAATTCTGTTTCTAATATTTATATAAATAGTTCAAATACTGATCAGTTTCCTGCCCTACAAGCCTCACAAGAGTATTTTATGCTTCTTTTGGAATCATAAGGTCATAGGTGTTACCCTTGCAAGCTGCTATTTATATCCCCTACATAGTTTTTCCCTGATGTTTACTACTGGCCCTGAAAGACTTGGCAGCCCATCACACACCATCACCATGAGTGGGGGGTGGTCAGCCTGGAGGAAAAAAAATGCTCCAGGGAAACCTTGTAACACCCTCCAGTACTTAAAGGGGCTACAAGAGAGCTGGAGGGGGACTTTTGACAAGGGCAGGTAGTGATAGAACAAGGAGGGATGGCTTTAAATTGAAAGAGGGCAGAGTTGGATTAGATATGAGAAAAAAGTTCCTTTCTCTGAGGGTGGAGAGGCACTGGCACTGGTTGCCCAGAGAAGCTGTGGATACCCCATCCTTGGAGGTGTTCAAGACCAGGTTGCATGGGGGTCTGAGCAGCCTGGTCTAGTGGCAGGTGACTGTGCCCATGGCAGCAGGGGTGGAACTGGATGACCTTCCAACCCAAACCATTCTGTGAAACAATTCAGTGACCATTTAAGTATTAACTGAAAATACAGAACAGCAATATGTTTCCATGCATCAGTAACAGAGTAAGTATGCCTTTTCAGATCAGCACTATTATGAAGACCACTGTGTACATCTAATTTTACCCAGTAAAGTCCAAAACCCCCACAATCAAATCAGAATATACCACAAGACCCTGTGGATGGTGTGCAAAGGAAATAACTTTTTAAAAACGTTCTGCACATCCATGTGATATTAACCTGCAAAACAGTGCTGGTGATGCTCTTTTTACTTTTTATATAATCATCAAGCTTTAAGTTAAGATTAAACAAAACAATACATTTATTATCTATTAGTTGCTATCCACACATGAATGACAACAGTGATGATTTCACAAGTGGCATGTGCCACACCAGGCAGTACATCAGGATTTACATGAAGAGGTCAACTTTGTCTTTAGGTGCTCAAGAATTACAGAAATAATACTAACAGTTGAAGGCTATTGAAGTAGGAAAGAAGTCAGGATTTTCAGTAGCAATCCTACTTAATTCATAAGGATGAAATTTACTGGTGATTAAGCCTTTTTCTGCTTACTGAGGAGGACATAATTTTAATCACTGGGATGAAGTTACAGTTGAGCCAAAACAGCTCAGCCCCACTGTGGGTGAGAAACACTTATTTGATGGTCTGTCAGAGGGAGTTCTGCACAACCACTGCTCCCCCAGTGACAGGGCTGAGAGGATGAAGGTGCCCAGACTGAAATACACCCTTTGTGCCTAATTCAATTTCTCAATCTCATCAGGAACAGGATACAAGTGCAGGCTCTGTTTGTACTAATGTGAACTGAAACACACACTGAAAGAAATGACTCATAGGAGAGACTCAAGGACCTGCGGAAGATTGTAATACTGTATCTAATTTTAGAAACACTTCATGATTTGTATCCTCTTTCAATGCCTATGGAAATAATGAAATTTAATACTAGGTGCACCAGGGTGTCCTGGCAGTTTTGACCTTTAGGAGAGTGAACTTGGATTTACAGATGGGAAGATTCACTGCAAGCACATCACACTACACTGAGCTGCTGACTTTCAGGCTCGTTAAGATTTACTGGAATACCCCAGCCCATACACCAATATTTCAACACCCACAGGAAGGGAAGTTTTACTAACAAATATCCCTGTCTGCAATTTTTACCAGTAGTTCCCAAGACCTCTTTCCAGCTTCAAATTCATGTTAACAAACATGATGTGAACTTGAAATGTTTTTCCTTTTAGGACTCCTTAGCATTACACATTGCAAATCTAATACTAAGGCTTTTTCATTGCACACAAACATAGTAGAAACATGAATATGAGGCAAAAGTGGACCACGTGATAATAAAGTCCAGTGCAATTAAAGATCTCTGGAAAGCAAAATTAATTTAAGCACTAAACCAAGAACTTGCTTTTTTGCTGCTTCCTTTTGAAGGCACTTACCTAACTCACCTGTCCCCATCTCTTGTAATTCTCCTTTACTAATAAAAGTTAAAAATAAATCCTGGAGGCATTCCATTTGTGAGTTATCAGCTACCACCATACACCTAATGAGCATTTGTGCACCTGCAGGTGTACATAAAAAAGCAAGCCTTCATTTAGGAATTAGTTATTACCAGCACATAGACATACAGGATGCTGATTGACTTCTGCAATCAATATGAACAATAAATTAGGTCTGGGCTGGATAAGCAATGCAGCACATTGAACCAGACTTCACAGAGGCAGTTTGAGAACTTTATCTCTCCCCTTTTTATTTTAAAAGCTGTTGTTCTAGTTCTCCTAGCTCCATCTCCAGCCTTTCTGGGACCTAGAGACTGAGAGATACTTCTATTTCTGGGATTTCTTTTTGTCCCACAAAGTACTGTGTTTTTCTTGACATTTATGGACACAATGGAAAGAAGACAGATTACAAAAGAGAAATGTCCCCTTTCTGCCTGCCCTCAAATCCCCTTCCTGGTTCCTAAAAACAAAGCAGTTGGACAATTACACTCAAGCCAATACATTGCACTTCTGTTCCTCTGTGTTTACCACGTATTTGATGCGGTAAATCCTGGGCACTGGCTCCTGACATCCACAGAGGTTAACTGAGATGCCTTCCTTGCTTGCCTGTACACAGAATGCTTTTCCAGCACTTGATATCCCAGAGAATCATTCACTGACTGTACTCTGTGATCCAATGGGAAGCTCTTCACACATTTCCTGAGTAGAGAGAAAACTCATTTCAGTTAAAAAAAAAAAAGATTATTTAACTTTCAGTAGTGCAGTGCTATGGCAAAAAGTTTTTCTGCCTTCATAATATATCACTGTAATGTTTTATTTACAAGAGAATTTGTTCCAGAGACTAGTGACTAAAATATGCTGTAGGCTAAAATCATAAACTTTCAGATCTCACTCAATGAGTTTTAAGATGTTAAGTACATTAATTTTTTAATTAAACAGTAACTCAACTGCAATGTCATAATTTGAAAAGTCCAGAAACCTTACAAAGTCCAGCTCACATTCACTTACACTGAAAACAGCACTACATATTTCTATATATGTCTGAATTGGCCTCCAGTTTCTCTCAGACTTCTCTTTTCTTCCAGTTAAGTAAATACACTCCCACATTCAAACCTGAAAGAATTCCCAGAATAGCATGTAGCCTCTGAAAGCCCAAGGCCAGAGGGCTCCCATTACCTTTAATACACTTTGAATCAGATCCTATTAGAGACTGGGTTGATAGAAAACTTCATTTCCCATAGAGTGGCCCAAAGGCCTCTAGAACCAAAGCACTATTAAACAAACAAAAAACCCCCCACAACTTAATTTCCACATTTATAGGGAATATATATTCATATAATACATTAAGGCATTTTAAAAATAATTCGTAAGTATTTTTTAAAATCTGATTTATCTGACCTTAAATAATGAGTAAATATACCTGTAATAATAAAACACACTAGCTTTTAATCAGCAAAATATTTAATAAGCATGGTCCTAACTGTGTTACGGAAGCCTAAAACTGTTTTAATGAATCAAATCGAGAGATAATCTGAGCCAAACTTTATTCAAGCATTTACAATTATGATAGTACTGTGAACAACCTTTGGGTATGTAAGAAGCAAAAAAAGATTTTGTTACTTTTAACTGATATTTGCCTGTTTTTGCACTGTAAAAATATTCTCACAGTGTCATGGCCCCTCAGCTCTAGAATAGTGAGGAAACCTTCCTGTAACAATGCTTCCAGAATGGAATGAATAATACTCAGCGATTAATAACTTCTACCATTTAATAAATAATAGATAACACTTAATCCTGATTTGAATGTGTGCCAGAAAAATCCCATGGGAGCCCCAGTTTGATCCTATTCATTAACGAGCAGAATCTGCTCTCCTTAGAGATAAATGCAAACGTTCATTCTTTGATATCTCTCTCTGACTACAGGTGGCCAGGAAAACTCTCTGTACTAACTGTACTGTGCTGTTTGCACTCAGATACAAAAATAACACTGCTTACTCCAAGCCAGCATACAGCTCGTTTATATTTTACCTCAAATCAGGCCTGTGGAAACAAAAGAATGCTGTTCTCACAATCTACTTCACCTCCCTTTGTCTTGTTCCATGAGATCAATTGGCAAGCAGAGTTTGTTACAAATATAGGCCACAGCACAACCTTACTTTTCTCCCCTTCATAGTAACTTAGAAAAACAAAAAGCTATGGCCCACAAAGGTCTTATTAATTTCCTTTATCGATTGAACCATAAGATACAAGGCGCCTCGCGGCCCCTGAGCCACACAACAAAATAGATGCAAGGACCAGCAATGAAAAACCCTAAGTAATGAAACAAAAGAAATTATGAAAAGTAAAGATCAATATGCTGCTTTTCTGAAAGACTGTGCTCAGCTTTAAAAACAGAGCTGTTTGTGCTCAATGTTTAATTAGCTATAGATTGCTAAAGAAGGATTCCAGACCATCTGGAGTCTATTCTGTAAGTTGATCTGGAAACCTCTAGCTCAAAAATAGTCCCAGTGGGAAGGCACAAACACACATACCACAACCTCATCAGCAAGTTTCTGGAATATATTTTAGATAAAAATATGCCATCTTTATCTCCTGGGAAAGCTGAGATGAAAAATAAAAGAACCCAAATACCAAAGTACTAGAAACAATTGGAGAAACAAGGTATCATTTCTTAAAGGAGCAGCAAGAGGGAGGATAATACCGAAAAGCCTGATGAGCAGCTTTAGCTTCTAAACATAAAAAGATCCAATTATTCAACAATGTCAGATAATTACCCAGATGATAAATCTAGATTTTCTGAGCTTTTACAGGAAGCTTAAAATAAGACTTACAATTAAGGGTGGGGAGAATCAGAGCATCACACAGAAACGGAATGAAAGTTGTCCTAAAATAGAACTTGGACGGATGCCATAGTTAATAGCTATAAATTCAGAACATGCTGACATATTAAAGATGTTTTTTAAATACAGCTTTAACCAGAATGGAAAAGAAAGGCAAGTCTTGACAAAGATTTTGGTCACCGACAGCAGCACAAAGAAATCTGAAATAATTCTAGACATTGACTAGTGAAAGACTTTTGTTTTTATTCTTAAATCTAGTTGGGTAATATTAAAAGGCTTCCTCCCTATTTCTATACCAAGAATGGAAGAATTAGCAGGTTTGCCTTAGAATGAGAAAGCAGTTTATGTACAATACTTGAATTACAGTCCAACAGCACAGCATCTCCAAGGGAAAACAGCAAATAATGTTGTGGAGATGGTAGCAGAGGTCCTTATTAAGCAGTTGACAATCAGCCTTCATAAGAGATCTTTGCCCCTAAGAATCAGAGTAGACCTTTTCAGAGTGTATTTCCTCGTTTTTAATAAAGATGGGATCCTAGGAACCTAAAGAATTGGACTGGAAGCAGAACTTATTTTATTTTGACATTGGGAAGGGTTTCCAGAAAGAAAGTTAATGGGAAAAAAAAAAGCTATAAAATATGAACTGCCTGAGTATTTAAAAAACAAGATGCAGTCGGGAGTCATAAATGTATCTCTAACCTGGCCATGACTGAGCAATGCAATCAGGCAGAGCCTTACCAGAGGGAGTTCTAGGCAAACTTTCCATCCTCTTTCTTTCCATCAAGCACAGCCTGTGCTCACAGCACAAGATCCAGATGTGGGTAGATATTTTCCCATTCAGACACAGACTCCATCTGGCTCTGCACATGGTGACAAAGAGTATGTCAAGCATGAAATATGTTTCCCTATAACCTTAGGTATGTTGTGAAGTACAAATGTGGTATTTGGAGCCCTTTGAGAACTGGGAGAACTGTTTCTAGTGAAACCTTTTGAAAAATCCCCATTTTCACAAAAATATTGACTACAGATATTGATAAATCAAAATTCTTATCAAGCCTCTTTCAACATTTAACACAAATTCCAAATTTCCTTCTACAACAGCAATTCACCTGCATCTAAATGACCTGATTTAAATGGGATACAAATGATTGTTAGGGGATGAGTACACATGAATAGAAGAATGGAGATGTAAAAAACAGGAAGTGAAGAGTGGATTCAAGCAGTTTCTCCCCCAAGATCCCAGAGATTGTTTATACAGGCAGGAAAATTTCTTTCAAGATTTTTAATGCACAGAGATTTGGGCACTTCCTTCTATAGTTTTCCTTATGTTAAATGATATTAAATCATATCTTTAAAGATTATTTCAGCTTCATTTATCACATTACTATGTGTAAGTATGATGCAGCAGACTCTATAGGTTTCTCTGTGTTTTATTGATTTGCAAAGATTACGCACATTACAATTAATTTACAAATCCATTTTTTTCTCAAAATGGTTTCATACTATTTCCATTTTCCTGGAGAAGTTCAGAGGAAGCCATAGGGACTCTTTATCTCCGCAGTGCTCAGTGCATCACATCACTAAGGATTCTCCATTTTACTCATTCTTTAATTTCTCCAGCAGTAACAGTGTCACTGCTTTCAACTTCTAAATTCAGAGAACAAAACATTCACAACATTTCAGTCAGTAATTTACGTTACATTTAACTCATAAAGGAGGAGGAAAGGATCTACTAAAATCCAAGAGGTACAGTCAGAAGCCATCTACAAACTCTTATCAGTTTGAGCATCACTTTGGACAGAGTATTATATCAAGCAGCAAAGCCCCAGCTCTCTGCAGCACAGTCTCCTTAAGAACTCATAGACTCAACCTCCTTAAGAGAGCAGTTCTTCATGAATCTTGCTCTGATGCTCAAAAGAAGCATTTTTGATCTGTGTCACCGATTTCCTGTCCTTCTGTTTTAGCTGAAATAACGGGGAACTGTGATCTCTGCAGCACTTCAGTTCCACAGGGGCTGTGAAAATCTGATCTCCCAACTGTTGCAGCTCCCAGACCAATATTTTAATATATAATATCATCAGTGGTGGTCTAACTTAACTATCCAGCCTAGGAATAGCAGCAGGCCAGAAGCCCACACAGGGTCTGCCAGCCACCTGAGCCACACAAGCTCCCAGTAACTCCCCACAGATCTGAGGACAACGGCCAGCAGAGCTTACCAAGAGCCATTGCTAATTTCTACTAGCAAAGCAGACAAAAATGTGATGCAAAGCATGGAAATACTGCTCTTTTCTTTCCTCAAACAGTGCTGCCATTAGAAAAAGCCCTTGAAACAGAAAGCTCAAATATTGGAACGAGCCTCACGTTACAGAGGCCCATGCCACTAGTACTGTGAGATCTGCACGGAAATCAAGCCTGACTATAAATTTTTCTGTATTCACTGTTTCTCTTCCTTCAGCACATTACAGAGTATGTTAATTCAGTAAGATAAGAAAAAAAGCAATAATAATATCAAATGTACAATATTTGCATGAGTTTTTGTTGTTTCAGAAGGAATTAATTCAACTTTTTCAAAACCAATTACAAAATGACAATGACTACAGAAATAATGTCAGGAAAACAAAAAAATTATGGAAAAAAAAAAATGGACCCTTAGGTCATTGGCTTCTTGACTCACTTTTGAATCTTGGAAGAAATGGTTTGACGATTTTAGAATTTATGCATCTATCTATACAAATTACAATTTTAGCAAGCTAAATTGATGAAATCATATGGCTTATAGCTAAAGTGACACCAGCAAAACCTGCTAAGGCAGTAAAATAGAAAAACCCTAAACATTTATCTTAGGGTGAGGCCCGACATTTCCTCCAGCTGTATAATCTTTTTCTTGAAACATTTTTTTGTAGATTTCCTATGCTTACAATGGATCTGCTTTTGAAAAACATCAGCCTTCTGCAAATACATATTCTGTTCCAAAAGAAAGAAAAATAGATAGTAGAACTCATCACCCACGTAGCAGAAATGTAAAATGTAGATGCAAAATTGTCTGAGATAAACAATACTATTTCACTTGTTACCCTCATCTCTCTAGTTTGTTTTTTCATTATACAAATCACAAACAAGCAAAGGCACTGTGACAAATCCAGCAACTGGGAACAACTGCCAAATACTCTATGCTCAGAAACAGTCAACCACTTGATAGAGATTAGGCAGAGGATATTTACTTTTTATTCCTACCAGATCAAACTGAGCTTCTACCTAAAACTCTGCTTAGGGAGCTGGAGTGAAAAGAACCCTGCTTTAAAAGGGTGAATGAAATTTACTGCTACCACTTGTGAATTTAAATACTTAAAATCATCCATTAAGGTATATTTGAGCATCAAAAAATATCCACAGCCTTCATTAGGTTCTGTTAAGTCTTATCTATTTACAAATGCATCTCTGTGGCTTCTGCAGCTCTGACATTCACTGGAAGGGGTCGCAACATTCCCATGATCTAAGCTCACACTCCCCTTTTCTGTAACAACAATAATGGACAGGCAGCCACATAATGATAGATATACATAATCTACCACATAATAAAAGATATCATTCTGCCAAGCTTTCCAGTGATATAAACCACAAGAACAAAGCTCTGGGAGCATCATTACAGCTCAGAGTATCTCAGTACTCCTGTGATAAACTCTGAGGTACATCAGCCATGCTCAACTGCAAGGGGCTCCAACTTCTCCTGCAGGACAAAAGCATGTAACTTCTTCCACACAATGGGAGAGCCTCAAATAAATCAGATTGTTTGAAGCTGAGCATAACAAAAGAACAAAGCTTCTTCAAGAACATGGGCTTTGGACAGAGAAGCTACTCCTTTGGAGGGAGGGAGAAGCTGCTCCCTTTGGCTACATGCTTCCTGCAAATGAAGGTGTTTTTATAAAAAATGAAATTACAGTTGTTCTGTGCAATTATGTCCACACATATCCTCAGCAGATGGTCAGTGCATCTGTACTAGTTTAAACCTGCTTCAGAATGCTCACAGGTTCCCTTGATGGATGTGCATTCTTCCTTCTCCTTTGGCACGTTAATTTCATCACTCCCAGCAAAGGTTTTACTCAGCATTTACAGACATGCCACAACTTGAAAGCTCTACAATTTACTCTCACTAACAGCAAAACAAAAGGCACTTACATCCCATTATCCCTACCAAAGCCTCTCTTGGCCTAAGATTGTAGGAACACTGAAATTTCTATTTTGGTGCAAAAGAGCAAGTTCAAAATTGACTATTTTTCCTTCTTTGAAACGGACCTTGGTGCCTGATTGAAGGACCACATTTCTTCTGTAAGACAGCCAATGCAGACCAGCATTAATGACTGGTACAGTGCCTTTCCTCAGTCATCTCACACTGGTTTCCATATGACAAACAGACCAAGTCACGAGCGGGACCTTTACAACTAAACAGCAGCAGCAGAGAAAACCTGACCAAGTTCTTTGCAGAACGTGATTATATGGCTCAAAGCGTCAGTGGAGCAGCACTCATTTTCATCAGCAGAAAATGCAATCCTGTGCTTTTAGCCAGAGGACAGCTACAGGATTGTATATTCAATGGACTAAATAATTCCAGCACTACTTCTGGTTCATTCTGTATTGAAAAGGACATTCTTGCAGGAGACATGTTTCCCAAAGCTACTATTCACCTGGATCCCTGAGGCAAACATGCATTTCCATTTACTGTATAACAGCAGGTAATGAATAATCTCCCTCTTCACTCATTAGGCTTCACTGTATTTTGAAATAAATTAAAATGGAACTGTGAGAGTCTATCAGTCTTATAAACAGGGTTTTTTCCCATTTCAATGATAGGTAGATGAAAAGTGCATTTATCCTGGGAAAACTTTTACTGCTCTCATTTAATCTTCGCACTCTCTCAATACACTTTTTTTCCTTAGGATATGATCCAAACCTTTCTAAACTTAATAGAGATGTTTCCATTGACCTCAGCAAGCTTTGAATCAGACCTGCAAATTAGATTCTGACCCCTTTCATAGAATTTCTGATCTTTACAGCCTATCCCTGCAAAATTGGGACATTGTGGACTCTTGTGTTTTATGCATCTTAAAATAACTGCCAACAGATAATGCAAACTACGTTGTTCATTTAAGCATATCCTTGAACTCTGGCTATTTGTCTAATTTTACTCCAGCAGACCCCTTGCCCCTGATTATGCTTCTTTCATCACAGTAGTTCTAGGCCACCTGTCTTGCTGTCAGGTTAGGAAGCTCAGGCATGAGAGAAAAGGAGGAACTGTTTGGATATCTAATCTCATATTAATATTTAAAATATAGTTTTAGTAACATTTTCTCATACTATATGAAAGGAAGCATAAGATGAATGGTTAGCAGCAGTCATCCTGGACTATTATAATATGGAGCATGTAGTTAATGTTTAAAGAATATACACATTCATATGCAGACAGAAAAAAATGTTTGAAATATAATTGAATTTTTCCATAACTCTCCCGAGTTCAGCCATAACCTGAATTTAGATCACACTCAGTGATTCCACACTCACTTCAAACTGAAGTGACGAGTCAAACATGACATACCAGCCCCTCAGCTTCACCATTCAAACACTGATTTAAGCAAATACCCCAAAAGCAATAATTTTCTCAGAGTTAAAGTTCTTGCTTTATCATCAGTTTCCAAAGAACAGAAGTTTAAAGGAAAGAGATAAATCATTACCCTGGAACTTTAAACTATCAGGAGAAGAATGCTGTAACCCCAGGCTAGGTCTTCCTCGAGCAGGAGTGGTTGGTTCTGTACTCTAATCCTAGAACATCCTGAGCTGGAAGGGACCCAACAAGGATCAAAGTCCAACTTCTGGCTCTGCACAGAACCATCCCCAAGAGTCACACCATGTGCCTGAGAGCATCGTCCAGATGCTGCTTGAACTCTGTCAGGCTGGTGCTGTGACCATTTCTCTGGGAAGCTGTTCCAGCGCCCACCCACCCTCTGGGGGAAGAACCTTTTCCTGATGTCCAACCTAAACCTCCCCTGACACAGATTTATACCATTCCCTCGGGTTTTGTCACTGGTTACACAGGGAAGAGATCAGTGCCTGACCCTCCTCTTCCCCTCATGAGGAAGTTGTAACTGCAGTGAGGTCTCCCCTCAGTCTCTGCTTCTCCAGGCTGAAGAAGCCAAGTGATCTCAGTTCCTTTTATGGCTTCCCCTTCAGACCTCTCGCCATTCTCATGGCCCTCCTTTGGATGCTCTCTTATGGCTCAAAGTCTCTTTGTCTTTGTCGTGGTGCCCAAAACTGTCCCCAGCACTCGAGGTGAGGTCACCCCAGCTCAGAGCAGAGCGGGACAATCCCCTCCCTTGCCCGGCCAACCATGCTGTGTCTGATGCCCCCCAGGGCAGGGGATACCCCCTACCTTCACATGACAGTGGCAGGCCTTTAGGGGAAACAAGCTAACAAATCCAAAACAAGCCCCCTGTGAATCACCTAGCTCAGCCTTTTTCCACTTTGCAGCTTCCTCTGGCAATAAGCAAACTCCTCTTCCACCTGCACTTCCCAGCTACAGTGCTCAGTGCCAAGAGAGAAGGTGTGTGACTGAAGAAACATCACGTCCTGTTTACAGCCAGTCAGTGCCAGATGTCTGACTGAATACAAGAGGTAACGTTAAACCACATTCCAGTAACTCACAGGTAATTCTACAATGGAATATCTTTACTGAAAACCAGGATTACAGCCCTTTGGCACACTGCAAAGACACCGAGAAAGAGGTGTTCTGATTTAGCAGCATTTTAAACACTGTATGGAGGCCTAAGTGAATCCACAAACAGTGAAGCAGTGAGAAGAGTAACAAACTCCTATCCATCCTATATGCTCAGACAGTTTTATAGCACTCTCATCCAACCAGATTTTTTTCCCATTAATATCATGTACTTGGGTGAAAATGTAGACAGAACCAAAGCTTTCCAAAAGTCACAGCTACTGAAAGAGAAAAAGAATAGTTACGTATTTCTTCTTTGAGAAGCTGTTTGACTGGTATGTTTAATCAATCACTCTATAGGATAAATTTCTATCTGGAAAATAAAATACTTTACTGGACCCCAGTTGACATAGTAAGAGAATTCAGGTTTTATTTATAGCTACTTGCAAATTACTGACCTGTCAGGGTGACTTTTTTGTACTTTGATGCTCTGCTTTGCCACAACTGCAGAGATTTTCACTGTTTTGAGCTTCAAAGTTTGCAGAGGGTTGCAGGGAATTTCTGTATTGGAGACTCTTTTTTAGTGCTTCTAGGTTTTCCACAATGTTTCCTAACAGATCTGATTTTAATTAAAGAGGTAAAGAAACAGACCAGATGCTCTATAGTTACACAGGTCCCTGGTCAAATCTTCTGTCAGAGGAAACGCAATGGCAACAAAACATTGGCTTAATGTTGAGCAGCATACAACTAGAATTATATAGAGGGGGTGAAACACTCTTGGTTCACAGGGGTTTGTGATGCATTTTGATTCTCCTACATCTCCTTCAGGTAAAAATACACATTTACTAAATCTCCAGAGATACCCTGGATGACTCTTCTTTCAAACATGATTTATTATGCCTTCTCTTTTCTAAGGCTCTAGTTTAAAAAGTCAAAAGTGACCTAGAAGCTGGTGCAACTATTTAGCACCTGAATAACTTGTAGTTAATCACAAGTACCTATTACTAACACAAGTGTGGTGATAAACTACTGTACTGGTGGAATTTACAAAAAAAAAAGAATTACTTACAGCTTTCCTAGAAGTAGAACAAGAGCAGGAGAATGAACATATTGAAAATAAATGTAGCCAAGTTTTCTAGGCAGTCTTGACAACTGTCTACTAGTGGAGATTTACTGCAATGTATGCATGAAATTAATCCATAATTTAACATTTATGCTAGTTTACATCTGTTTACAAGTCTCACTTCCTATTTGATTGAGTGACATGACCCTTTCTTCACATCAGCCAGGGATATCATTATTAACTGATAACAACCTCAATTTGCAAATTACTTAAATCTAATGGGGCTTTATTTCATTACCATATTGGCTGTAATTCCAAGTCAACATTCATTACTGACATAGTTCCATTTTAATGCAAACAACTACGCATTGCTGAGAAGCTATTTATAATATCCTAAATATTTTACTCTGAAAGAAATGTGCCCTCTTGCCTAGAATAAAATGTAAGAAAAAAGCCAACACCATTCTCTATTATATAAAGAAATGAAAACCTCAATTCAGGACTTGCCGACAAACATATAGAACATACAATTAAAGAGCTATGTATCCAGACAAGATTCTATACAGCAAGGATGTATTATTTCCCTTACATATCTGCTTCCTCAGCTTATCAAGAGCATACCTAGCCAAAACCTGTTCTTTTCTTGCCAAAAGAACCTGTTCTTTGGCCCTAAAGAGCCAATTACTGCAGCACGTTGTTAATCCACTTCCAACCTGTGCCGTACAAATATCTGAGTCAGAACCCATTTTTTCTACACTGCCGTGGAGTGACCAGGCAAAAGGAACACAGCACATCCTTCCATGGATCTGTCATTAATTTTGTGATTCTCCAAGTCCAAGTGACACAACATTCTGTGTAAGGAGCAGAATGACATATGAGTTGTTCTTGCATCTGTAAGGACAGCAGAGAATCCACTCACAATAAACCAAAACTAAAGAGCTCAGTGAGATCACTATTATTTGCAACTCCACTGCATTTACAGACTGGATGTCCAGCCATACTTCTCTTAGGGATGAAGGTTTGTACCTTAACCCAGAATCTGAGATGTATCCAGCTGTTTTCCAAACTGGATTTTTGTCTGTCAGCCTGCTTCCAGCCCTAGAAAATATAAACATTATAGTTCATTGCTTCCATTCTTTTTCCTTGTATGGACAGCTCCTACCTTTAATTGCAACTTTGTGGATTAATGCTCTCCAGCTCAGCTCCTGGTTCCTCTCTCCAAAAAGAGAAGCTCAAACCTTATCTGGTTAGTCTCTCCCACCTAAAACAGTCATCTCATAGCAAGAAGGCAGCAAACATAAATACAATGTGCATAAAAATCTGTTTCTAGCAGGTCCTTTTCAAAAATTCTTTTAGAAAAGCAAAGAGAGTAAAGTTTCAGAAGTTTTTCTTATATGGGTCACTGTCCATGAACCATTAAGAAGTAACCCTTCCAATTTACTTTGAATGAGCCTTGGCAAACAGTCAGGAACACTCAAAAATCTCATGGAATGCCAGAGACTCTTTTCCATTTGCTGTATTTGGTACATTTCACACCTTCCAGGGGATGCTTATTTAAGCATAGGACATCACCTCAAACTGCTTTATCAGGAGCCAGCAATTCAGAGACTGAGACTTTAGTCCCAGAATTCTGCAACCAACAAATTATAAGCCAGGAATTCTGAACTAAATAATTCAGTCAGTAACAATGTTAACTTCAGCAAAAGCACAAACCCACCCGAGTCCAGAGAGGAGTTGCTGGAACTCACCATGGTAACAGTGCACCAAGGCCAGTTATCAAAATTCATCCCTCTCCACTAAACGATTTCTCCTGCAAGAATAAACAGAATATCAACAACCCCTTCCCCAGCCCCCTTTAATTCTAATACAGATTTCAATACCATACTCTGGAAATGGTGTGTAGGTTGTTTGTGGTGTTTTGTTGTTGGGTTTTCAGGGGGTTTTAATTCTTCTTTCTATATTTAATCGAAACACTGAAGAGCTCTTTGTGCAGCCCCTCTGCAGATCAGGAATAGGCCAAGCCTTCTCCCATTAATGCCAACAGAAGCCTTGCAATTGACTTCCAGGGTGAAGAGCAGTTTGTTGTTAAGTACAGTAATATTTGTTTCACCTTCACCCTTCTTAACCTCTTAAAAGGTTTATATTTATGGGCAACAGTGTCTGCTCCTCTCAAAGGGGTTTTGCAAATGCATAGCATTAACCTGTCATTTGATTTTCTACTTGAGCTGGTGTACACACCAGCTGCAAAGAGCAGCACTAAGGTATGTTGGTAACGACTCCCATGGATAAAACCATACATATTTTACATTGAAATGTGACCCTTAAAGGCCAGGCTCTTATTTTCCCACAAAACGTGATTTGCATCTGGTTGGCTTCCTTCCAGATGGTGACCGGGAATGCGCAAGGAGCCTTACACAGGACACCCTCAACATTCTAATGGCCTCAATATGGCTTTTGGATTTATGGCCAAACCATCCCATTAGTACCCAGCTCTATTGTAATACAACTGTAAGTGTAATTATGTGAGACAAAGGCCATCCTTCAGCAAGGACAGCTGCACAGCATTAGCACTTTATTCTTACCTGATCCAGCACAAGATTTTTAGTTCATTTATTTTGAAATAGGAAACAAGAAAAACATCTGTGTCCCATCATATTACACACTACACATCTGCTATGCATTTTTTCTGAGTCTTCTTGGTCTGAATCCTCAAGTATCTCCCAGCTTTACCTTATACTTTTAATATATTCATTTATTACAAAGGCATTTCTATGCTATTCCATTTCATTCTAATGTAACATCACAGATAAAAGCAATAAACAGGCTCAAGAATTGAGTCCTTTTCTGCATCTATACAGAGATTGCCTCAAGCTGTACGTTCAAAATGTATTGCAGTGATGCAGTTTAAACATATTTAAAGTAATGCATCTGTTCATTCTCAGGTATGCGCTTTTGGTAGCTAAGTCAAATAAAACAACTTCTCTGGTTTGCCAGGGAAATGGCTGAGAAATATGTGACTCTTTCCTGCCCATAGTCCATCTCTTCTGATGGCACTGAAGGAAGCAACTTCTGTTCTCCCTGTGTACTCTCTCAGATGGGCTGTAGAGCTGCTTTACCCTTCTACTACTTCAACAAGTATACTACACTGTAACTTCTGTTGTCTCTGCTCCCACACCACACACCTGTGCACTCCCACAGGACCCAAGACTTTGGTCCCAAACTTCTCTCAGTTCACATGTTAGTTAATGCAACTGCTTCTCATATAAATGGGCTCTTCCCCTGTGGCCGCTCATCAGTTCCTCAGGTCCTGAGTATCCCTAGTTCCTTTCTTCCCTGCTGGCACCCACCAATGGATCTGACTCACCTAATAGATGTGTGATGTAATAGTTTTCTCCTTGCAAATACATCACTGCTCTGAAGTACCCGTGTACATATATTTCACATTAAGATGGCCCCTCTGGGCCACTTCCCTGCTAGCCAGTGACAGCAGTTAACTCCACACACTGCCATCAGTCACATTTTTAGTTCCCTGCTTTTATCTGACAGTCCTTTAAAGCGGAGTTTGCTAATCCTCAGATTCCAGGCACCGCTTTCAACAGCAATTACTCTGTGACTTAATTACAGAGAAATCAATTATACCTGATCTGAAACATAGGTTTTTCCTGCTTATTTTGTTCTGTTTCCTCAGCCTAGAAATGTTTTAGTGAACAAGTCACTCAAGACCCCATTTTACTGAGCATCAGGCTCATATTCACGGGTGGTCAACTGAGACTCATTCTCTCATTTAAGTTTTGGAACTGAGACATTTGTGGTGCTGCACCACAGGTTCTCCTCAGGCTCTAGGTCCGACACAGTGGCTGCAGGAAGCCAGAGCAGGGTTAGGATTTCATGTCATGCATGAATAAATCCATCCTTGTGTCCTGTTCAGAGCTGCATGACAGACGTGGTCTCTCCTGTTCACACTCATCACACTGCCTGAGCAAGCACAGCTGCACATTAGAAGTTTCTCAGATCATATTATTTATGACTTTTATAAAGGGAATTAATGCAAAGTGTGAAAACAGAAATAGAACTGCTGAACAGAGAGCACAAAAAAATCATTGCTTCGCCCCATGTCTGTCTAAATTACACTATGCTTGAATGTAGCAACACTGGTAGAGCTGGTATTGCCCTATCAGTGTTCTGCAACCTCCTATCCAAAACCCAAATATCACCTTACACCTCAAAAATTAACTTTGTGCTGACAGAAACCATTAACAAATTAATGACTTCAAGCCATTCATCAATAGTCACACAAACTCTGTTTTAACTAATGAGCCATTCTTATCAATTACATAATGTTCACTGTCCTTAATCATCAAACATCTCAATAGCAGCATATTTCAAAAGTAATTAATATTCAATTAGCTCAAAGCCTTCATATTTGCATATTCATCTTTGCTTTCTAATCACATGGAAAGATATTTGAATGGCTAAGAGTGCTATGATTTTGTTAAAAACCAAAAATGTTGGAATTATAAGATTTTCACCACATTTTGGGCAATGGTTCTAAGAGCATAGATGCTCTTTTTTTTCTTTTTTCCGCTAAAACTCTAGATCTTTAATGAGAAATCAGACTTCAAACAGTTGGATTCTATTACCAGTGCAGTCCTATGAACCAGATTGAGGGTGTACAGCCTACAGTGCTGCATAGCAAAGAAATAGTCTAAAATGAACGATTTTTCAAAGCAAAATTTTAAATACATTCAGGGTTAAGGCACAATATTGATTTTGCTGCTTGTGTAACTGTAGCAGAGACCTTTCCTAGTAGAACAGGGCTGTAAATGATGGAAGGGGATTACCTTGATCTCTGTGAAGTCCTAAATTCTGTAGTATTTGTTAAATTAAAACAGAAAAACAACACACATTCTATCCATCCATACACACACAGCAGTTGAAAAACACCCATAGCTTGTAATGCATATCTTTAGTATAAAAGATAAAAACCCCCCTTCAGACACCACACAGAAATAAAGAGCAAATATATTTAGCAGCACTGTGGATCTCAGGGAGCCACAGAGAACACTTGAACTAAGCCCAGGAAGTGAACTTTACTCCATAAAACAGAAAAGCACATCAAAATACAGATCCCAACAGCCTCTGCCAATGTAAACAAGGATGAGAGGGTGGGAGAGAATTCCTAACTCCCCTCAAATGTGGCAACTGCATGCCAGATGGCATTGCCAAGCATGGGTGGAAAACAAACAGGATCATTAAGATTTCCCATAGGAATAACAGTATGGCATGTTCAGACTCCCATCTTTAGTTCCTAGCAAAGCAAAATAAACAAACAAACAAAGAAACCCAAAAAAATATTGATGGAAAAAAAAAAAAAGAATTCATGACGGAGAGACAGGGGAAAAAAAATTCTTCTTCAATCCATAGGTAATTAGTGGCAATCCTGAACTAAGACAGTTAATTCAAAAGTTTAACAACTCTTTCTAAGCCATTTAAAATATTCAAGAATATCCTAGCCAGCCTGTAACTCCTTCCTTGAATTTGTCAAGATCCACTTTCAAATCCTATCCTTCAAGTCCTTTAGACTTTTGCTCTACTTCATAGTTAATTTCATAACTTCAGTTGTCCTATTTACAAATTCAGTAGCAGTGCTAGACCAGCCATGAAAACATTGCAGAGAGCACAGAATTCCAGCTCTGTCATCCTTACTAATGGCTTAGTTTAATAACATACAGTAGCACAGGATAGTGGAAATCTATAAACTTTATTATCACTGTTTTCTAAATTAACAAGACGCATTTCATTACTACCAAAATTTCACACATGGCTTCCAAATACAACATGACAGGACTATAAATATTATCTGGAAAAATGCTCTGAAAAGGAACCTCAGCAAAAAAATACATGTAAAAGTTAAATAAAACTCCCCCTTCCTCCTCAAGAACCTCACTGGTTGCCTTTTTCAGACATCAGTCCAACACAAATAACCCCAAACCCTCCTGTCATTTCTCCTCTACCAGGCCAACCAAACACATCTATGAGCCTGATTTCTTCCCCTGAAGAGGTCAGTTTTAGCTCAGTTTTTCATCCTCATTGTTTTATGATAGCTTTACCCTCAGCTGTAATGTTGCTTCTCATTTCCTGTTCCCTAAATAAAATGAAAATTAGGTTCTCAGTGCAGATCCCAAATCCTATCTTCTTTCTTTCCTGCCAAAAATAACTTGTTTCAGTGAGCTTGCTGGAATCATCACACTGCTCTGATTTAGCAAGGCTGTTTTTACAGCCTGCTTAAACAATATATTTGATGATGTCCCATCTGCAGCTGGTCTGAACCAAACCAGAAATACTCACACAATCTTTGTTAAGCTACTGTCTCCACAGTTAGAAATACAAACTCTGTAATACACAAGGCATTTCCTTCAAAACACCTTCCCTGCTATTTCAAATGCTTAACAAATACTATCCTACTCAACTACACTTAGACAACAAGATTTGCAGCAGGCAAGATTTGCTATGAAGGCAGAACAGTCTGCAAAGTCTTTGAAACAAATTTCAAAGAAAAAAGTCGAATTTTTGGTTCCACCACTGCATTTCTGGTTAATTTGAAGGTCTATTTCCTCACCTGCTAAGGAACGAATCAGAACAGCGTAATTCAATGCCAATGAGCAGCACATCTCAGAAATGAACTGGGTGACATGGAAAACACATGGAAACTATCTTCAGAAGCATTAAATGGTTAAAAAAAACTCCACTTTGTATTCCATATAAATATCAATCACTTTTTGTC
Organism: Dasyornis broadbenti; assembly: GCA_013397935.1. Classification (NCBI taxonomy): domain Eukaryota; kingdom Metazoa; phylum Chordata; class Aves; order Passeriformes; family Dasyornithidae; genus Dasyornis; species Dasyornis broadbenti. The sequence continues at coordinate 736,329 of VZRN01003359.1, forward strand.
AGGATCCTGCTAGTAAATCTTAACTCAATATGACAGCATTAAGACAGAATTTCAGGTTATTATATGCAAATACTATTGCAAAAGGTATTGGGGATTTCCTCCAGCAATCTCTGAGCTAATGCCATACATACGTCCCACCACTGCATGTTACTCATTCAAGAGAAATCATAAATGTGCTACAGTCCTCTAATACCAATTCATTTCTTAGCAAGAGATTAGCATGTTACAAAGATTGTTACAAGCCTACATTGTATCATGCACCTGATGCTCTGGAGCAATGTCCCTCAAAACCATAAAGTCAATTTGTAAATGAGAGGTATCTACTTACCCTGGGCTATTACATTGGAAGTTATTTCAGATACTGGATGGTTTGGGGAGTTTTTCATCTTTCAGAAAAACACAATTTAAGGCTTTAGGCTCACAGCAGCTGTTAGCGCTTGCTTTTACAACACAGTCAAGGTTTCTGTTTCTCAGTTGATTGTTCTTCCAATCTTACCTCAAATATTCTCCACAAAACCTGCTGCCTGATAACTTTTGCTGCTGGCAGTGCCATCAATATACATCATTTGTCTCTCTTTCTTCCCCTCTGAGACTGGAATTACAAAAGCTCTTTCTGCATATGTAGCACAACTCTGTGTCTTGCAGATAAGTTTTCAAAGCCTACCCCTCGTTTTAATTTCAGTAACTTTCAATAACATCTGACCATGTAAGCTTACTGTTAAAAATGGTGGAAACTAACACAACCTTCCACACTTGGGGCAGGATACATCCTTTTCTCTTCTGACTGCTCCTTCTGCTGCAAACACTGTCAGTTTTGCTTTTGGGCTTTTAAATTTGCACAGGGCTTTGAGAAAGAAACAAAGAGACAACTACCCCTAGAACACTGAAATGCACATTCTTTTTTTAGCCTACTTACATGAAGTGTTAGGATACTGTCGGGTGTTTTATCTCAATTTTGTTACCTGTGACAAAATTCGCTGCAAGTATCTTTCACTGACAGGTATATTTATAATCTTGGATTTCTGTAACAGCCCAGCCATAAACAATGAAACCATAGCATTCAAATGTACAGCTCTTATTCCTGCTGAGAACCCTCCTGCAATTCCTTACTCTGTAGTTTCCACAGAGGCCTGCATGCACATGGAACAAAATAATCTGCTCTTTGCAAGGACTCTGTGGAGTCCTAAACAGCCTGTATGGATTAGGGGGTGCTAACACTTCTCTCAGTTAGGTTTCCATTTTAAAGACTGAAAGCTTCTTAAATTTCCAATCACATATTCCCACATTCACATCCACTCTTTCCATTACTCAGGATTCATGCAGATGCTTCTGTCTTCACTCAGCCTTTCTCCTGGTTTCATTTTTATCTGCAAACTCCTTTACAATTTTTCATTTACCTTCCTTTTTATTCTAAGACCCTTCAGCTTCTTGTCCAGTATCTCCCAACCTACTGTAATTGATAATGTGATTTTTATTTTCTCTTTCCTATATCTTCTTCAACTATGCAACTGAATGCATGCACCTACAATCTTTCACCTGTCAAGTGTGATGTACTCTAAATAAATATTTAATATATAATTTTAGGCCATATAGTTTTAGTATATAAAATATATCACTTTCAACCTTAAGTGATGTCTGTTTTTGCAGCTCTGATATAGCAAGGCAAGTACCATAAAGCAGTTGGTCTGTTAGCAAGGCCTGATGCTGCTTATCAAGCAACAGCTCACATTTCCTGGAAAGCTCTTCCGTAGCCTACAAATCTGTTTTGCTTAATTTGTTACAAATAATTCCCGAATAAGCACCCCAAAGATCTGAGGACTTATAAAGAGAATTAATTACATATTTTTCTATATTAACAGCCAGCATTTTACCTTAATACCACTGCTTTTAGGCTTTATTTAATCCTCCCCCATCTACAAATGGTAGAATATTACCAAATTTCTTCTTAGCAATACTGTGTAAAGCATAAAATTTATTTACTGTACTACTTTCCAGGCAAGCCAATATAATAGACAATGCTTAGGACTAAGCAATATGTACTGTAGTTCCACACGTATTACTACTTAAAAATTCATAGGCAGCAAAAGGAACAGACAATAATCTCAAACATGCCAGTATATAATCTTTGCAAACAATAGCTTGTGTATTCTGGTATTTTTCAGTTTTAGGTTTATTCCACATCTGTTATAGTAGAAAGTGGAATCTGGCCCAAAGACTACTTCAAATAAATCCTTTCCTTTTTATTAATAGAAACAATATTATTCACAATACAACATATGTTTCTCTAATTATGTTTTTGAGCAAAAGTATTAATGATATTTTGACCATATGTCTACTTATCCTTTCAGAGTAAGTTTGGGAATTTTTGACACATTTGCATTATATAATGGTCAGAAACTTTAATTAAAAGAAAGATGTTGAAATCCCAAACATATAGTAAAACAGAAGCCAAATGCAGACTCATCCAATGATTTTGAGCTGTACTCAGCTACTGAAAATCATTTGTATGAATATTCTAACATCAAGCATGCTGTTGAAGAATGTATTTTCAAATGGTGCACCTTTATCAGGACTACAAGCCAACTGAAATTTAAATGTTCATCTCTGACTACCTTTGCAATTCCAACATAAATCCTGAAAGCATGGAGAAGTAAAATGGGATGGGAATTTGCAACAGAACATTTCATTGTTTCTGAGGGAGAAGTAAACTTTGTAATTTGGCCATATTCAACAGCTTTTTTACAAATTCTTTCATGACTGAAGTGAGGCATTGAAAAAGGAGATGCTCCTAATTATATGTGCATTTCTTCTGATAATTTCTAGTCAATCAACATGGCTTTCAAGAGTCAAACAGTTACCAAGATATTTTATGAAAACTGCATACATGATTCATAATATAAACTTGGATTAGTGTTATTCTAGAAGTGAAAATAAATAGGCCATACTAAAAACAAGTATAAAGTCAAAATTCATCATTTCCTTAAACCATCTGAGATCTGTATCATCCTTGTTGCCTACTTTTCTATGACATTCTCTGGATACTCAGAGGGAATAATGTTATCTCTCTTCTTTCTTCTTGTGCTTTGTATTTAGCATGTGTGAAAAGTACTGAATTTCAAGTCCTTAAAAATGAAATCTATTTGTTTGCGAGCCAGGTAGACACACATGCTTAAGGAATTACCACGTGTGATAAAAGCTGCAGCATGAAAGTTTTGCATTTGTGACACTGTAAAGGTTAGAAGTACCTCATTCCCCTGTGTCTTTCAAGTGTGCTTCAAAAGAGCCTTGAAAAACACAGTAAAAGCCAAACCCATTTTAAATGCTTTCTAAAAAACTTAAGTGACTTAAAATTGAACATTAACACTTCTAGGTTAAAAGACTACAAATAGGATCTGCTGTTTAAACCAGTGAGACCCATTTATAACCAGAATTGTCAATCACTAGGAGGAGGAGAAATTAATTTCACACAGCCTACCAAAAAAATAGCTTCTGACTTTTAACAGTGGGGTGGATACGAATATGATCAACAGTGCATTTCATTACCAATAACCTCAATTATTTTGTTTCCTCGAACAATCTCTCAATTTTCTGCTACAGACTAGCCCTTGAATTATCTTCCTCTTTAAAGCAGAATGTCTTTCAATTTTCTTTGTAAAAGCCAGACTTGTCCTACTGACAAGATGAGTGAGTGAGGAGGCTCATGGAGAATATCACAGGCTTTGTGTGACCAGGAGGTTAGATTCAAGCTCTCTCTCTTTTCTAACCAAAGAGAGGTGGAATGATGGAGGTGTGCTGACCTGCAGCAGCCAAAACAACCTCCAGTGTTTGAACCTGCTTTTCTGAAGCTCTCACACACTGATGTCTGTGTGTTCCAGTTCAGTTCTTACAACATCTCAGAATATATGTTAAAGTGGAGACACCAGGCTCTACAAATGATGATACCAGGTAGATTTCTTCTGTTTCTTTAGAATCTATGCTGGGTAGGAAGGGAAGAGCTGAATTCAGCAATCATTATCACCCACCTGACCTCATTCTCCCAATATCATTTATATCCATGGCTTTCCTCCTTCAGCAATTTTAGAAAATGTGTTCAAAACCACAAAAGTAAACAAAGCAAATGGCGAGTTTGTTTTTGGGAGGCTCTACTGTGAATTGCTGAAGATGAGGAGAACTGCACCAAGAAAAATCCCTAGGTACATTATAGAAAAAATTCAATACTCAGTTCATACATTCCAGTTTGGTAAACATATGACTTTTGATATCTCTGAACATTAAGTCCAATGCGTTAGGCTGTTAGTAGAAAGTTACACTTGCAGACTAAACCTGCCTTAGTCCTAGGAGCGCAAACAAAGTGACCACCTGCAGTAAAACCATTTCTTAAGCATGTTGGATTTCGAGAAATTAAAAGAAAAGGTAAGATTTTTTTTTTTTTTGTATGCTCAGCAGAAAAATCTTCAAGAAAATGAAAATACAAGACTTTAAATATTTTCTTGTTAAAGTATTATTGCACACCAGCCAATATTTCCTTGAAATAATAACAGTTGCGACCCAGGATAGTAAAGTACTTCTCCTTCAGTATTGTAAGTATAAAACAGACATTTCTCCAGGCAATCATGAAAAATGCTTTTCTGATTTAAAAATGAAAATGTTTAGTCTTGTTAGTGGAATACCTGAAGAAAGTTATAAAATAACCACATGAATTAGAAAGTATTATTCTTCAGCTCAGAACTCATGCTGTAAAATCAAAATCACAGGCAAAATGGTAATAACACACACACACAAAACGTATCTATATTCTTGGGAAGCTCAACTTCATCCAAAAAGCACAGTGAGGATTCCTGTATTTTTAAAGCTTTTTATTCCTTATGGGTAAGGCCAAATTGGTAGACCCGTTTTTAGAATCAGAAATAAACTTGACCTAATTCCTTTAGAAGTCGGTCAGTGCTGCCCTGAAATAAAATAAAGGTGTTGCCCAGAGCTAACTGAAGAAAAACAATTCTACTGGTTCAAACAGCTGCTCTTTCATCATTCCTGATTATTTATATATGGGGAAAAAATATCAAAAAACCCATTAAAAACTCCACTTTATTGACCTTTCTTTTCTGCTGTTTCTATCTCCTTACAAGACTTACCCTAAAATTCTGACTCAGCCAGTGACTTCAGAGAGAGCAGGATCAAGCCCTGAATTAATGAAAAAAACTCATCGGACATGTAGAGAAATATGTGTGAATCTGAAATTAAATTCCTGTAAGATATTTCTGCTTAGTGCATTTGAAACAATCAAATTTTGCTGCTGAAACCTCAGGAATGCAACTACAGAATTAACTAGAGTCACCGTAATATTGACACAGTTTCAATACAATTCACAAAACTCATCAGAGCAACTTATTTTCCTGGCAAACCTGCAAACACAACAGCAAATGAATGAAATCCGTCCAGTCCTGTGCCTGATGCTGACATGCAAGTTCAGGTAACACAAATGAGGACATCTATCAGAGTTTCTTTCACATACTGAGTAAAAGGGAAATATTCAAATGTCCAAGGCCTTCTGACTGGTGCAGGTGGTGTTATTCCCTGAAGCAATGCTGCCATCTTGTGAGCGAAAGGCTTAAATCCACGTTTTTATTCCAGAGATGGATCTGCAGTGACTGGACATCTACAGGACACACAGGTTAAGGAATCGACAGGGATGTGAGCTGGACATTTGCTCTCCCTCCACAAAACCAGGTCCTTGAACACAGAGTGGGAAGGATGAGCAATGCTGTCCAGGAACTAAGAATTCTTCAAAGCAAGCTCACCTTCAGAGCCAGCAGAACGTTCACATGGGTAAATTCAAAACTAAGTGAACTTGCATTTCAGGTGGAAATGAAATCAAAGGAACTACAGGCAGTTTGTGATACAAGCTGGCAAATTCCACTTCCTTTCTTTTAAATTCCACTACCCAGCTTCTATCTTATATTGTTGGATTGGAAAACTCAAGCAAATTAAGAAAAAAAAAAATGCATTTTGCACAGCCAGATATTACATCCATCCATCAATCCTTGACATTAGGGATGAAGGAACAGAGTACAGTTAAAGGGAATAAAGTAATTTCTTACATTGTTGACCAAATAACAGGCCAAATATTTTATTAGATTTTATTCTAAATCTAATAAAATATTTTACATTTTTCTAAATCTCTATATTCTCATTCTCCATACTCTCATTCTAATGTACACACACCAGATTTCAAGAATTAGGACCACCTACAGTGAGGTTGAATTTAATAGCATGGGCTAAAGAAACACTGCCTGCTACTAAATCTTAGACTGAAGTTTTCCAACCATGCTTTTACAGCTGAAAATGTCACCTCAAGTCCTGTATACCCTCAGCAGGAGTCTATTTTGAAAAAAAATAAAGTAGCTTTAATATGACAAAATATTCTGACTTCATATTTGTGAATGGAATATTGCGATCTTCTATTTCCATGTTTTTAATATGTAATGCAGAAAATACAATTTTTTGTTTCATTTCTTGAAAGTAACAAGAAAATTTATAGTTTTCTAATGATCATACACCATAGAGTCTGTATGCACATTCAGTTTTCACATAGGGAATCTGAGAAATGTCCTAAAATTAATTTAATTAGCATGCCTAAAGATTTCCTGTTCCTAGAAAAAAAAAATCACCTGCTCTTCCTGGCTGCAAAATCCATGTCTTCCTGCAAGCCCTTAACATCAGAAACAGCTTCACACCATTTAGGTTTAGAGCTGTAGCTATAAGCAGTGACCTCTCTGCTCTCCCAATATACAAAATTTGCTATGTTACAAGAAGTTATTTTAATAATCCCTCACAGGTGTTACTGAAATGAGTCTGTTACTTTGCAGTTGAAGCAGCTGGTGAAGCTGAGGAGACAGTGTCCACCATTGCTGCATACTGTTAGATTTTATTCTTGCCCTGTCACAGTCTATAACAGCTCTGGGTCTTCATTTATTTCTTTGGAAAAATAGTATAAACCACTGTCGTGCTCTGCATCTGTGAATAACACAGCTATTCACACCAAAGTAAAATGTTTTGGTATCTCTGAAGGAAAGGACTGCAGCCTCAATTATCAGACATTTTGGCACTTACTAGTTGCAAACTATGTGCAATGTATTTATTAGCTTGCATCACCACCCTAGCATGCACTGTGTAAGCCAAGAACACCTTTTTCTCTCTCCCTGCTCCTTCAGAAGGACTGAAGGATGGGAAATTAGAAACCCTAGGCTTTCCAAAGAACAGTTCTTCACCAAGAAACTGTAAACCAGACAATCTGGTCTTATATAATTACAAAATATTTTTGTTGTTTGAATTACCAGCAAGATCTGCTCTTCGTAATTACTTGGAAGAGCAGTGAATCAAGAGATATATTCTACCCCCTTCTCTGTAAAACACATTGCCTTTTATTCACTACAATGGCCCTGAATTTTATTTTTAATTCAATGTACTTAGGGAGTCTGGAGTCTCTAAACTCAGTATTCAGTTATTTAATCTGAAACCACAGCCTAAAATAAACTGTGTTTAAGCAGAGATTAGGATATGTTGTACTTCTCCTCCATCTGCAAAGCTGTTGTGGATTTGTGGGTAACAGCCTCTGAATCCTTTGATGCTCCACATCACCGTGTTAATTCCTGTAAACATGAATGTTTCTGGCCTAAGAGGAGAGCAGGTAAGGGGAGGGGGAAGGGATGCTATGACCCACATTTACAAACTAAACCCACTCATTATATTTCCTGGTACTGGTTACTCAGTTGACAAATGAGATTTTTAATTTGCTGGAGTCTGAGGACTCTTTAAAAAATGGACTCAGGAGATGTACCTATTTCATTTGGAAACCAGCCTTACATTGCCAGCACTCAAATGTCCCTTTAAAGTTAAGGGGCTTTGGTTTTAATGTGATTTATCTCTATAGCTCACCTCCAAATGTAAGTCTGTCCTCAGGTATTTTGCCTCTCCTACACACCAGAGCTTACTTTGCTGTCTTGAACCTATAAAAAAAAAGTCAGATGCATTAGAACTGTGGGATACAAGAGGACATATTTTCAAGGATGGTGTGTGTTCTTCCTTCAAAACATGAAAAACCATAAAACCCATTCAACTGACCAAGTAAGAACATCTCTCCAAGGCCAGAAATTGCCCAGTGGAGGACTCAGTGACAGTGTCTGAGGGTCACTATGTCTCCACACCTCCTCTGTAGCCCTGGCTTCCCAGCAGCCTCCTAGAAGGGCCAGGACCAGCTGGACAACCTGGACAATCCAAACTCTGCACCAAACAGTCCCAAAAGTTTGGGCATGAGAACAAGAACTAAGAGGTCTGAATCCCTGAGCTCCCCTGAGCTCATCTGAGCTTCCTGCATGAATTCTCATGTCAGAACAACCTTTTCTTGGCAAGCAGGGAACATCCACAACTCTATTTGAAGTGCAAAGTGGCTGAAAAGACTAAGTTACTTCCAGAGTGACAAAATTCTACTTCAATTTTTCTTTTTCTTCAAAGCTCTTTTTTCCTTTCTTCTTTTGTCAGTCGTGGCCACATGTTCATGGAGAAGATCTACAAAAGTATCTCCAGCTGAGTTGAGCCACGTATCCAACATAGCTGCAGTGAAATGATCATTATCAGTATCTGCACCCATCATGAATATTCAGATTTTAATGGGCTGGGTCATATTCTAACTGTACTTCTTTAGTCAAAAGTTCTACCAGCAAAATGGAAGATCACTTTCTGAAAGTGGAAGAATTCTTACCACAAGACTCTTCAGAATGAGAATGTTTCTAAGCATTTTTCAGTAATGTAATTCAGCAACTTAAAATATCCATATAACTTAAGATATAGCTCCCTGCTCAGCCAAACCATGACTAAATATGATACATCTTGTTCCATCTGATTCACAGAGTACGCCTTGAGAATACTGTGTTAAAAACTTTTTATACATCTATTATCTGATGTATTATACATGTTGAAACTATTCTTAGCTGTTTATATGAGTATGGTAAGGGATGCAGAATTCTAAGAATCTCCATGACAGTTTCTAGAAAAAAAAAAATCATTTCCTGAATCAACAGCTAAGGATTCTGACCTGTTCAGGGTACTGTTGGCCCACTCTCAAAAAAAATAATTCAAAATACTGAGTGCTTCACCTTGCAGGTATAGTTTAATGCATTGCAAATATCAGTGAAAGAATAACTATTAACCTAAACTAAGATTTTAAAAGAGATATTTTCCTTTATAATATCCACAGTTGTCAATGCTACACACAACCAATATCACTGCTTAAAAGAAAATTATTGCTCAAAATGAGATTTAAGAAAAGCAACAGACATTAAAGAAAACAAAACACAAAGAAAAGTTACCACAAAAAGACAATTTTTAACCACTAGGCTGCTCAAAACCATTTATTTCTAGAATAAATGACCTTCACTTGAATTATTCTCATACTTAAGCTTGTACTGAATATTAAACTACTTTCTCTTTATTAATTTCTTCTTCGGTTACCGTTCCTGGCTGCAGTAATTATTTCTGCACAGCAAGTAAACACACAAGTACACACAGTGAAATAATCACAGAGGAGCCAACAATTAATGAAACCTTTTACCACAGAAGTAAAGGAGAAAGGAATCCCATATTACTTGGAATTTTGGGGAATGTAGCATATCACTTGCAGAACTTCTTTATAACAGCAGGAAACCTTCAGAAAGTGCAACCCACCTAGCCAAAGGTCTGTAGACCAAACTAGTGGTGTTGAGGTCTTTGCATTCACAGATTATACGGATTTGAAGAGACAGCTTGAGAATGTGAGCCAAACAACAGTAAATAGTAGTAACTAGGAGATTTATTCCAAAAGCACATTCCCGATCTAAATTAAAACACACATGCACCCTGAATATTTTAAAAATTTAGAAAGTGGGTTACAGGAGTAGATGATCAAAGGAAATGTCTTTACAACACTCTTGTTCAATGCTTGCATATAATTGTTCTCTTGTTTATAATACTCTGTTCATACCACACATAAATCAGCAACAGCTCAAGGAATAGGTGACTTGCCTCAGTACTGTGAATGGAACAGGCAGACAAAATCTGAGATCACAAAACCAGAACTATGGAACTGCACTCCCCATCAATCCTTCCTCTGCATCCCTAGGTTGCCTTCCCATCTATTCTCACCATCAGGAAGCACACAGCCTCCCTTTCATCAGCAACACTGAATCTGACAGATCCACAGAAACAGGAATCTGAAACCACTGCTTTTCACACACTGAACAAAGTGCATTTAATACCTTATTTCTTGAATATTCACTTGCACTTTCAAAAGCGGTAGAAGTCAATAATGCACTTGTCTCTTCTAGACTACCTGAATGAATTATTCAGTCAGTGAAAAGAACTTTGAATATTTCACTAAGACCTGGAAAAGAGAGGGCAAAGTTAAGAGAACAGCAGCCTACCACTGTTCTGTTGGAGCTATGCCTTAAATATTTAAGAAGGTTGTATCTGAAGGTTTAAAAAAGAATATATGGGTGGTGCAGATTGCAAGATGAAGGAGAAAGCTCATGTTCCCTGCATATAAATGAAATACTGAATTTTAAATTAATTTAGTGTTTTCTAGAAAATATACAAGCAGCGCTAAAGAACTTTATTTAAATAACAGAATGATTTAAATCAAAACCCATTAGGAATTCTTTTGATGAAAAAGAAACTAATTTGCCATAAAATATTAACAAGTAAAATACTTTCATAATACTTTTGTTAGTTTTGGACTAGTGTTAATTTTTTTAATAGCCAGAACACATAGCATTTCTTTGACATACTCTTAACTCCTTTCAATTTGATAGACCTAAATCCAACATTCAGTTCAACCTCTCTTTTTTTCTCCTTTCCCAACACAACCTACTGCACAGAGATTTGCTAGGTGTTCCCTGAAAATAAAAACTTTTTAAAAAAAGTCTAAATATAACATGTAAGTTTTTGTAGGACTTCAGAGATGCCCAAGATGCACACATTGAGGTACAAGGATAATTCCTACAGTATCATAAAAGAACAGTATAAAGGTTTTTCTTTAATGCCGAAAAAATTCTTCCCTATTTAGCCGACCTTTCTTTCCAACTACAGAACCTAACATTAACATTGAAACATGGATGTTGAGCTTGAGTTATTCAGCTAGAACCTAATTAAACTATTCCCAACTCAGAAATTAGAAAAAAAAGTATATTCTTATAAGACGTCTTCACTGGCTGATGTTGTAGAAAGGAGCACAGAGGTCTCTGGATGTTACTGTGCATAAGGCTTAGGGAGAATACAGCCCTCAGTAAGATAATCAAGCATTCTTTATCTCTGCTAAAGGTGTAATAATTTTATAAGGGCATGCTTGTTCACAGTCCACCCTCTAGATTCTGCTATACTGAAATAAATCAGTCTTAACACCTGCCAGTGAATCCATGTAAATACACTCCTTTTAGTTTGCTCAGCAGTGGAACAACAAAGATCTTTTAGTCTTATTAAATTCCTGATGAGGTTTTTTTTTCCCCACTGTTTTCTGGCACTGGATTCATGTCCGGTGTTCTGGAAAAGGCAGCATCTGAATCACCTTTGACTGTAAAGAAACAAGATTAATTAAGCAGCGTCTGATCATAGTTTACCTCATTAAATATTTGTGACTTGGTGAAATCATGATTTTCCTTTTCCTGTGAAGGTACTACACCTACAGGGAGATGTTTAGTGGATCCAAATGTTTACATATGCTTAGAAAATACGTGAATATGTCACCAGTAGCTTCTAGTGAGGAAAGCACTCCATATTATCATCACTTCTTTTAAATCTGCAAGGCAAACTGAGGTCTGGTTACTGAGTCAGTCTGCAGACATTTCCTCACTTAATGAAGAGGTGGCTGAGGCTGAAGAACTGTGAATGGTCTCTGTTTGCGTTGCTCACTCTCTTGCTGAGGAATTTCTCTTCCCCTTCTCACTGTCATACTGCAGTGAGAAACCTGACTCTCTTCACCACAGATTTCTCTGTTCAAAGAACTTTAAGAAAACTGTAAAATACCTCTGTCATAGGGGACAGGAGAGGAAAGGGAGAGATAAGGGGCAGAAGGTAAAAGGTTTCTATTAAAGTTTTTTCAGTGAGCAATATTGACAAAAACAACTTCTGGATTTAAAAAGTTCAGGTCTCTGATCACAACGACCACGTATCACCCAGTTTCCAAGGTCTGTAACAAGCTCCCTTATCCCATAGACTTCCCTCACTGAATTCAAGGTCTGAGCTCTAAGTTTCCATTCCCAGTTCTGTCAGGCTGGATGACAAAAGAGACACTGTACTGCTGCACAGCTGTTTATTCCAGCGGCACTGGCTCCTAGTAAACAACCAACAGAGATGTCCTTATGCAATTTCCTGCTCTCCTCAAACCTCACTCTAATTCCATCCCCAAAACAGCTCCCAGCAGAGCCACAAAGCTCCTGGCTGCAAGGTGCCTCACACCTAGAGCTGCCTCTGTGATTCCATACATTAGGCTCAGTTTTCTCAGCAACAAGACTACTGTGGGATAAAAAGGTGGGAGAGATGGATTTGTTCACTGAACATTAATGCTTTAGTGTTTTTATAATAGATATTTGTAATCAAAAGCTTTCTCAATTATCAGTGTGTGCCGCAGTACCAGAAGGTAGCTTTACTGCTTTTGCCTTCTGTCCTATAAAGGCACATGGGGAAATGTTTTGGTTCTTCCCAGAATGTCTTTGGGTGCAGAAACAAAACAAAAAAGCAGCTGGACAGTGTCATGCTTGTTCTTTTAAAGATGCTTATTCCTTCTATGATCAGCATCATGGCTATCCACGTATCTCCCCAGACACACAGATTCTCTTCGATTTCGTAGTGATTACATTTCATTTTCTCTTTTTCTCACTTTGTCTTTCATTATTTTCCAAACCTTTCGGACTTGCCTTTCACCTTGCCATGTCCTTTTCTGGGAAGTTCTTTATCATCACACTAACCTTCAAATTTACATAACTTAAACAAGTTTAATTCCTTCTTCCAGGTTTAACTGGGAGAGCTTAAGAAAAGAGAGAAGTCTTGAAATGAATGTGAAAAAAATCTAGTATGTACAGTAATTTGCAAAATTTTAAGTGTCACAAATTGCATCACGCATGGTAAAGACTAATGTTCACATGCATCTATGTCATGCTGTTCCCACACTTCCCACACTTGAAATTTCCATATTCTTTTCACGTGCTTTTTGACTATATGATCACTAAGCACGAGAAAACATTGCTAATATGCTCTTAGAGCACACTATTAAAATAAAAGCAATCTTTCATCAGACCCAAAGAGATGTTAATCTGTTCACATCAACCCTATTAGCATAGTGATTCAGTAAGGTCTAATTGCGCTCTCAAGAAAACCTTAAGTTGCTGGGCTTTTAAATGAAATTAAGATATGTTAAAATTTCAAAGAAGAAAGGACATCAAGTTGCAGTTAACATTTCATAAAAGAATTCTAATATCTAACTTCTAATGTACAGACACATCCAGTTTACAGTAGAAGTGACTGCCTGGGTTAGTCTCAGTTTTGAAAACCAGAAATTTCCTTCTCCGAGTTCAAAATAGCAGCATTCATCAATACTCTAATTATCTCAGGATTTGCATAGTTGATACAAAGCTCCAAGCTCAACTGCTTCAGTTGTCACAACGTGGACTCGCATGTTTGCTAAGTATAAATAAATAAAGCTAATGAGTAAAGGCACTTCCTTTTAAAAAATGTAAGAAAATGCAAAATAGCTAATGAAAGTAGATAGTTCCAAACCATAAACCTCGGCGACTTTCAAGATTCAAAGCTGCAGCAACTCTCAGATACACTGAATGCCTCATGTATCTAAACAATAAATTACAGACTACTGAGATGTGCTAAAGCATATAGTCATGGGAACAACAAACATAACCATGTATTCAAAATCAAACTTCTCACTCTCAAGACTTTATACAGATGAGGAGAGTACTGCAGAAGAAAGTGTCTTGGGTTTGTACTTCACATCTATCTCTTTAGTTCTGCCTGTGAACATCCTCCAGGTATTACAGTTTTAACCAGATTTCTTCATACTTCATATTAGTACCCAAGTACCTCTGTGGTTCAAACATCTTACCTAACTACTATTTTACAATACAACACTGCCTAGAAAAAAAGTCATTACGCAATAAAAGTGCACTGAGTGGCACCATTCTCTGTCACATGATGGATTTTAAATAGCCAGCATAGCACTAGTAACTACTCTGAAATATCCATTGATAATCACTTCCACTGAAGATTTTTAAAAATTGCATGTCCCCTTTAATTCTCAGTGCCTCCAGTTTTTCCCCTTTCTCAATTAAAAAAAAAAAAAAAACAACAAAAATCAGCTAGATACTTCATCCTAAGGTAGTGTCATGGTTTAAGCAGCCAAAGGACCAGAACCAAACTAGCAGTGGAGGCTTTGAGAATTCTTTCTTATGCCATGAATTTATGTCCAAAAATTAAATCACAAAAGCATCTTCAAAACACCTTTTCACTAACATTATTTTTATTCACTTCAACAGAGGAATTCTTGGTTTCATTACCTGTTTACTAAAAGCTGCCCTTTCAGTTTTCAAGAGGCGCTATAAAAGTGCTGTTACAGCCAAGGACCACAGAAAAAGACTCCCCTAAAAGATCCTGTTAAATCTACTTTGGCTGTATGGAAATATGGCAAAGAGGATAAAAGTCCTTGCATGTGGCTGCAGGCAAGAGCTACCATCCCAAGGCTGCCAAGAACATGGATGTTATTGTGAGGCAGTCAGTTAAGCTTCATTAACCCCTTCATGCCTGAAATGTGTACTAACTACATTAGTGCCATTCTGGGTAAATGCAAAGACATGAAAATAAGCAACATGGCACAACAGAAAACAGATTAACAAATGACAAGTTACAATTTCAGCCTGTCTCTGAAGAAAGAATCTGAGGGAGTAGCCATAAAATAAGGAAAAACAGACTACAGAATGGTCAGGGTATTAGCAGAAAATTTGCAGTTAGAAAAGTATCTTATCAGCATGCTTTTATTTTTCCTAGAATTCAGAGGTCAGAAGAGATAAACACCCTAAAAGACAAATACAAGTGCTTTGACTATCTTTGTTTATAACTTTTTAGGCAGTATGGACAATAACCCTCTGATGATGCAAGGCTTTCATTTTCCCCATTTGAAAAATCCTCCTAAGACTTAAAAAGGAGAAATCTGCCATACAACCCTGATCTGGGTTGCAGAGCAGGATGAGGGCTTTATAGTATATGCAAGTTTTCTTGTAGGTAGAAACAAACCTAGAAGGTCAAAAAGTTTATGGATGTTTTCAGGTGACTCTTATCCTAGTAAAGAGCATTCCCATCAGCAAGTCTGGAATTTGGTTTCCTGTAAGTATTTCCATTGCTGGTGGTATCAAAATTCCTCCTATAAGGAACACAAACCCAGCATAAATGCAAAGGCACATATTTCCAGCACAAAGAAGCACATAGATTAATTCCATATGTAAAACACTGTGGTAAATACTACAGTACCCAGCCTATGATTATATCTCTGAGCCTGGCATTGAGACACTTCTGATTCATGCACCCCTGCATTCCAAGGATGCACCCCACACTAGTAACCAGCCAATCCAAAAACCTCAACAAGCCTTCCTCCTTTAACAACTGTGTATAAAAGAACACTGTGCAGAAGACTTAAGTCTCAGCAAAGGATTTGGATTCAGTCCAATTGATCTGGAATTTGTCTCTACCTATCTGGACACTTCTGGTAGATGTGCTTGCACTAACAGGCCCAATTAACAAGCCTGGTTTAAATCACAGGTGAGAGGTAAATGGATGTGTATCTAACTTAAAGCAGCTGGCACAATTCATTGCAAACAAGTAACACTATTAAAAGTAATTTATTTCCCATACCAACAGCAAACAGAAGATTCAAATTAGCACAAATGTCTGCAGCCAAGCTTTCTAATCAAAATGTTGAAGAAACACAACTGCTCTCCAGACACATCTATTCACAAAGTCAATGATGACAAGCAAGGACAGTAGTTACAATTTTTTTTTATTATTTTTCCCATGTTAATTCATTTTAATCAACAGATTAATTCCGAACATTTACAATAAAAAGTCCATTAAAAATAATTAATATTGAGACACGTGACCAAAATTATTGCTTTTAGAAATTACATTCTCTTGACATTCTTACCACCAGTGCTTTGCCCTACTCTTTCACCCAGAAGTGAAACTCTCAGCACCCCAGGATTACTTTATCAGCATATACTCCACACTCTGACAATTACTTACAGTCAAGTCTGAATACAAACCACAATAGCCAGGAGCCAGCAGCATTTCCTTATATTTGACCCAAGCAACACAGGTGCCAGCTTGCTGGGAGGTTTCAAAGGGCATTTTACCAACATCAGGATACTCTGTACACAAGTCCCTGCCCTGACTGATTCACACTGTGTCCACACTGACATTCCCTGCATTTGTCCTGTGACAACATTCCCCCTGCCAGAGCTCCAGTGCTGGCAGCTGCTCTAGACTGGCAGCTGACATTTTAAATGCTATGTAAGACCTCTGGCAGCTCCCTTGGCTGCTGCCAAAGGTAAAGCTACATTAATTAATGCAAGAAAGAGCTCAGCAACCCCCACAGCAGAGTAGCCCTTAAAGCCCCAGAAGGCTGCAGATGTTCAGGACACAGCACATTGCAAAACAAGGACAAGGTTGATCTCGGAGAACCATGGAGCCAGCAGCAAGTTTTAGACCAAGCTTCCCAGCAGCTCTGCACAGACTGCCTAAAAGCTGCTTTAGAGAGGTCTCAGCACAGCCTGCTCCAAGCCCTGGCACAAGGAATGACAGCAGATGAAGGGCAACTCCCCTCCCCTCAGCAATCCTAAACCAGCTATAAAATAACCAGGTTCAGCCCAGTACTCCTCTCATCACCAGTGGAAGAAAATTATTGGTGAGAGCACAGAGCAAAACAGAGAGTGGTGTCAAGCACTGAGAGTAAGCACCATTCAAGCAGAAATGGGAACATGGTGACAGCCCCCTCCTGCTTTCCAGCCCCACCCAGTAAAGAAGGCTGGCAGGTCTCCTCTGCTGGGCACTGCAGAGGTCAAAGGCAGATCACACATCCTGTTGCAGGTACTGCCCTGCCACTCCACACCATGAGACCCGAGTCATTCAAAGGATGCCTCTCCTTCTATCCTCTCAGTGAGGGGATGGGGTGGAGCCCAGGCAGCTGTGAGCTACCTCTTTACACTTACAATCATGACACCTTACAAAGAAAAGGTGAAGAAAACATATTTCATCTAAGGGAAGGCCACCTAGGAACTTAAATCTGGGAGGATGGAATGTTCTCTATGTGCTAGGGCATGTTGAGGATGGGAAACCACTTCCTGCTTGCCCAAAGAGCTGCAAGCAGCATAATTAGCACTCACTCACAATATTAAACGTCACCAATTGTAATCTGAGGGGTAACTGGGAACCCCTAATGCAAATCTGAACTATTAAACTCCCCAGGACCCAAGGGCAGCTAAAAATACCTTGACTGTCCATTCTGAGAGCTACTGAATACTGAGGGCATACTGGATCCAGGCTACTCTGTTACTTTTGCGCATTACAGACTCTTGTTTACTGCTGCCTTTGCGCTCCCAGGCTGACTATGCAACAGCAACTCTTCATGTGCAGGAAATGTTAATTCAGTGTTTTTAAATACACTGGCTATGTCACTGTGAGCTCTTTTTGAACCTCTAAAGTAACTGAACCATGCTGGTGACTTATTTACTGTCATGGTATGCATTCAAGGCAACTCTCCTTCCTTCTTGCTTTCCCACAGGCAAGCCTTTCCTATGCATGGAGATTGCTTCCCGCCACTGCCACCTCCCAGCCTTAGAGGGCTGGTTAACATGGGAGCCCACATCCCAGAAAGGATGCATGCACTCCACCAGTCTGCACTTTTAAAAAGACAGCAGATTTCCAAGCTGCTGCCTGTTTTAGATCCACCAGTGACAGCCTGACCATGTGACCAAGCCAGCAAAGTTCCACGTGAGATTCACTTGGAAGTCACAAACTCTACACGATACCAGCTCACATCTCTTTCCAAACTCACACCACACAACGTGGAAGTTGGCCTCTACCACATGTTTTACTCCCAGTGACACCAGCAAGGTTTTGACAAGTGCATCAAGAGGTCAAACACCCTGGAACTGGGTTTTGTTTAGGCTACTAACCCCAGAAACTCTTCTGTAGTTACAAGCACACAAGGCTGAAAATTGTAAGTCAAGCTGGTAAAAGAATTCTGTGTTAATAAAGGAATCCATGGTCCTGCAAAAGTCTCTGCAGTATTTCTACTTCTCTTTACAACTGTAATTTGAGCTCCAAACTCTTTTGGGAATTCATACGTAAGATTAATGCTATCATGGAAAAGAAAACTAACTTCCTAAACTGATACCTCAACACTCGGTATCTTGAAACCAGAGTAATAAGATAATCTTTAACAAAAATGTTAATGAATCTTGGCTGCTGATTTATAATTAATTAAAATAATCCCCTACTGGCTTTGATTAAAAAGATCTTGGCATGAAATACCATGTCAGAAGGGAGAAAAGCACTTGCATGTTCATAAAGATTATAGCAGAAAGCACTGCTTAAGAACAGCAGAACACAATGCTTAGCACTGAACATAAATAATTTTTTCCTTAATCTCATGAAGTTTAACTTCAGAAGGCTGCCTACATACCTATTACAACTACGAGACCTGCTACAAAGGTCCCTTTAAAGCAAAAGTACTCTTTTTCCATAGTAAATCTCCCATTTAATGTTTTAATTTTCCACACCATTCTCAACTCTAGGAAACTGATTTTTTACTTGCTAAAATTTTGCTTCAAAATACTGTTCTTCAAGCATGAAAATCTTTGTGGGGTTAAGATACATACAATAGAAAATAATTTAGTAATTCCTTACCTTTAAATAAATACCTTGATTCCAGTGCTTAACACATTCAAGAAACAGTCTAAAATGCTGAAATATAAAAGCCTCCTGACAGGTACAGAAGACTTAAAAATCATCAGTGTTTGGTCTTTAGCCTTTTATTGATCTTTTTCATACTTAGGAGCTAAGATCAAAGAGATTATTATGTAGCAAAAGAGACATTTAAAGATGTGGAATTCTATAATTTTCTCTTTTTTACTTTTACTAATTTTATTTGTTCTTCCTATTAATGTTTAATTATCTTCCTATTAATTCTCCCCTCTTCTTCCCTCCATCCATATAATGGCTGAATTAACTGGTTTGGTTTTTTTGTTTTTTTTTTACTTTCCTTATTGAAAGGACTGGATGGTGCAGGTAGATTTTCAGAGAAAGGCTTCAAAACTTGCTGTGCAACTGGAGAAAAATTACTTGAGGCTTACACAGCAAAGTAACCAGGAGTGCAATGAACTGCTGGACTGTGATATCCTGAACTTTCATACATCCCCCCCTTCTATCAGTAGATGCAGAATTGCCAAAGATTGAAAAGGGAAGAGGCCTTGAGCTGTGTTTTCTTAAAGTGCTGACAATGCAGATGAGCTCTGAATGAACACTGCATCAGCACTGGCGGCATTTCCACTGCTGGCAAACACAGAATGGCTATGCCATTTTGATAAGCTGTCAGCAACTTGCCAAGGACTGCCAACTTCGGTTTTAGGTTTTTTTGAGGGTTTGGTTTTGGAGATTTTTTGGGTTTGTTGGCTGGTTGGGGCTGGTTTGATTTTTTTTGTTGGTTTTTTCTGTGGTTTTGTTTGTTTGGTTGTTTTTAACAGGACAATACAGAAAAAAAACAAGCACTGCAATATTTGCTCTACCTCTGAAACACAACATGGATCTCCCACCGACAGCCTATTTGAAAAATCAAAAACCAAGTGTTTCAGAGAAGACATCCCAACACAATCCTCCTTCCATAGGCTTTCCATTCCAAACAGGTAGGATAATATTACTTTGGGAAAGATATCCATTTGTAGCACCCAGCTGCACAAATGAAAGAGCTAGATGGCAGCACTCCATTTCATTCTTAAAACTCTTTTGAAAACTTTTTAAATTCTTTGTCAAATCTTGGGACAAGACTCAGTGATTTGTTACGGAGAAGAAGGAACAATTACAGCATAACTTTAAAGAGGTATCCCGTTTCTACAGACTGATTTACAAGTACACCATCCTTTAAAACAGAAGTTTGCTACTTACTTTAGCACACTGACATTGCATAACTATATTTCCATTAATCCAACGCATACATTAGTGTGACAAGCACTGTATTGACTGAAAACTGACACACTGCAGCAGTTGTGATTCTCATTAAGCTATCTCTGAACAAGTTTGACAATCAACAGCCTCAACAAATTTACCTGCACCTGCAAATCCAACACTAAATGTAGTCTGAGATGAATTTTTCTCCTTCACACTAATAACAACTTAAACCTGTGCTATATTAAATCATCCCTTATGTAAGGCCAGGATTCCCTTCATGAAAGTCAAATACTAAATATTCCTTTTTAAGAAGTCTCACATAAAGAGATTAAATACTGTAGCATCCACAAATTACAAAAGCTCCTGGAGATTTAATTATTAACTAGAGATTATTACTCCATTAAAGATGTTTCATGCACACATGCTACACTTGATGTTTGCACAGTTTTAAAGGTTGGCAGGAGGATCTAACGAAGTATTTCTTTAAAAAACAAACTCCTGATTCTTATCTAGTAGGCACATATTTGTGATAGCTACCTCTTTATTCTAACAGCACAATATAGTTCAAATAAAGTCATTGAGTTCTGTAGCTTTTTCCCTTGTTAACCTCAAATGGCAGCAAAAACTAACCCACAAGAACATAACATTTTAGAGACTCATAACAACTTTCAAAAGTAACATCTGAAAGCTTCTTGTCCCTGAATTCTGGACTCCTTACAACACAGAGGAAGAATCCCCCAAGTCTGAGAGGTTTTGGGGGTGTGTCCCCAAAGTCGGGGGGAGAGGGGAAGTTATATCAGACTGGTCAGTCACGTACCACTGTGCTTTGGTGCTTGTATCCCTTGTGTTGGAAGCTTGGCTCTGTTCTGGCTCTTCAACTCAAGTACTTGCTTGCTAATCTCATGGATATTTGGACACCACTGGACAACTGGAGATCACCAGGCAGCTATGCTCCTTCAAATATCCACAAATGTTGACATAATTTTTCATTTCTTCTGCAATTTTACCTCTTTTCACACCAAGATGCTTATAAAACGTCCCCCTCAAAAAAAAAAAAAAGCCAACTAAATCCTAATCTCTTAACAACACAGCTGATAAGCATGAATAAAACACCTCTTTTCAAAAAGACACAAGTTTATTAATTTCATACTGTCTTTCCTTCTTCTTGTAACGGGGTAGCTCTACACAACCCCATGCTTAACATAAAGTAATATTAACAGCAAGGGACTCGCAGGTTCCTGTCTCCATACTTGATTTTATCATATTAGAGCTCAAAGGTCTAAGACGAGAGGTTTTCAGGTGCAACATATTTCAAAACTACAGGGCAAGATCTCCTGTATCAAAGAACCCTTTGACCTTTACTAGATAAATAACTTGAACCCATTAAGTTACATAATGGAAAACAGGTTAGAAATGTACTTAAAAACTGCTTTAAGTTTTTCAATGAGAGGATTTCTGTGCTTAATTCAAGGAGCAAAAATTAAAAAAACAAACAAACAAAAAACCAAACAAACCACAACAACAAAAAAACAAGCCAGAAACACAGCATTTACCATAGCATACCTGAAAGATGAAAATAAAACCACTGATGTTATTTACACAAATGACCATTGTGAAGCCTTTTCTTTAAGGTGTCAATATACTATACTAATAGAAACACTAATAATATATCCTGGTTCCAAAAGCTTCCGCTTATCTCTGAGAAAGCGGAGAGGAACCTGAACTTTGAACATGAGAAGGTGGAAGAGATAAATTAATTTTATCAAATCTTCAACAGCCTCCTGTAAAATGGGTTTCAAAAACTACCCCAAAACACAAAATTTCACAGACACAAAATTAACACCTTTCCCCAGTACTGCATTTTTCCACAAGAGGACACTAAAATAATAGGAAAAAATAGTTGTGCAGAAATGTACAACCACCATATAGCCATAGGTTCATTACCCAAGCAGAATGCTTTTCACTTACAAACTATTTTGCAGTGAAACAAACATAAACTAAAACTTTTCTACTAAGGTGCATTTTAGTGGTTCTAGTGATTCGGCTTTTAGCATAGCTCAGGTGGCACAAAAACCAGATATATTTCAGCTTGTTGAGAACAAAACTCAACAATTAAGCAATGCCACAGAAATAGCCTTGCACTCCGTTTGAAAATGAGCTGTTAACCTCGGATTTACAGCGAGCACATGCTGAACTTCATCGCATGACTTCAAGGAACAACTTCTGGGCACCAAAACGGGCTCACATGGCAGTGGGACCAGGCTGTGCTTACGCATTCGCTCCATCCTGGCACCAACAACGTAAAAGAGAGAGGGAAACGCACTGAAATAGCCTCCCGTGTCCCTGCAGCCCGGTGCTCCGGGAAGAGACTCGGGGCGCGGTGCGAGGGGACGGAGCCCGTGTGCCGGAGCCCGGCCGGTTCCGAGGCCCCGCTCCCAGCACACCCATGGCTGGGCCGCCCCACGCCCCCGAGGAGCCTTTGCAAACTCCGAGCCGCACTTGGGGCAGCGACCTGGGCACACTCCCTCCCCCCTCGCCCTATGCCGCTCCATTTCCACGGCCGCCCTTAGGCTGGAAAACGCCTCTGAGATGATCCAGTCCACCCCATGACCGAACACCACCGTGGCACGTCCAGTCTTTCTCTAAACACCTCCACAGACGGTGACTCCACCACCTCCCTGGGCAGCCCGTTCCATTTATACACTCCCTGCTCCCCCGCGCCCGCTGCAGGCCCGGGCACCCCGCGCTGTTCCACAGGGCAGGATAACATGAGACGGGAGCGGTAGCGGCCCGGCGCCATGGACGGCCCCGGCGCGCGGGGCGGTTCTAGCCCGGCCGCCCGCGGAAGTTCCGCGCTGAGGCTCCAACACCGCCCTTCGTGCTCGGTCAACAGCCGCGCGGCTCGGCCGGGCCAGGCAGCGGCACCGGGTCCGGATTCGGAGTCCGCCGCGGCCGGGCCGAAGGTGACGAGGGCGGTGGGACGCCGCGGGTCCGGCTCTCGCGAGAACCGCGCCGGCGGCCATTTTGCCATGGATTGGCGGCGGGGCGGGGCCGCGGCGCTGCCCGCGGGAGCGGAGGAGGTGGAAGAGGAGGAGGAGGAAGAGGAGGAAGGAGAAGAAGAAGAAGAGGAAGAAGAAGAAGAGGAGGAGGAGGAAAAGGAAAAGCAGGAGAAGGAGGAGAAAAAGGGGGAGGATGAGCCGCGGGCGTCCCCCCGCCTCCCGCTGCTGCTGACGACGGCGCTCGGTTCAGCCTGCTGCGGGCTGCGCGCCGCGCCACCGGCCATGGTGCCCAGCGAGGAGAACCAGCTCGTCCCCAA
>VZRN01003359.1:759912-814635 GCA_013397935.1 Dasyornis broadbenti
AGGCGGCGGCGGCCCCGCGACGGGCGGGAGGCCCGGGACACCGGCGTCGACCGAGGAGAGGGTGGAGGAGGCCCGGCCCGGCCTGGCTCGGCTCTGCTCCCTCCCTACGCGGCCCGGCGGGCGGGGGCTCGTCTTTGTGCGGGGCTAGGGGTAATGGTGGTGCGCAGGGCGAAGGGGCTGGCGAGGGGGAGGAGGAGGAGGCTGGGGCTGAGCCTGGGCTGCACAGGGCCCTGGGCGGCCCGAGGGCTGCACCTGTCCGTGCCGCGGCATGCGGCGAGCCCGGCCTGCGCGGCGACGGGGCCGGGCCGGGCCGCTCTGGTGTCACGGGNCCTGTCGGCCAGCGGGGGCTGCGGACGACGGCCCCGTGCCGAGGGGCAGAGCAGGGAGCCGGCCGTGGCGGCCAGGCGGGTCTCGGCCCAGGGGCAGGGGCCAGAGCCGAGTGCGCGGCGGCTCCGCGCCTCCCAGAGCGCCGCAGGACGCGCGGCAGTGCCCGCGGCGGGTGCCGGAGGAAATGGGTTGAACAGCGGGTTGTTGCTTTTATTCTGGGCCCCTCGTCTCTCCCCTGCTGCAGGGAGAAGGGGAAAGGCTTGTTTTTGGCTATAGGCTACAGATAAGAGCCTGAGTGAAAGAGGAAGGCGAAGGCTCTGTCCTGCTGCGATAGGCGAATGACACGTGTCAAGTTGGAGCGATACTGTGCAGGGGAAGGAGTTGGAGTGATGGCATGAAATGTTCGGAAACAGCTACTGGTAGAGTAGTATCAGCAGAAACTTTGTTTCCTGAGCAGGTACACTTACACATTTTGCCAACTTTTCTGACAGTTTTGCTGGTCTGATAAGTTAATCAAAACCTTTCCCGTTGTTTTTTGTCAAATGTCAGTATTACGTTTACCTGTTCTGTCGTGTGTTCTTACAGGAAGCTTTGTCAGACAAGGACTTCAGTTTTGTGGAGCTTAGCAAAGTGAGGTGCTGATCATTAAATGATGTTCTTGAGTAGATATGGGAAGCAAACAACAGCATTGAATTTTAGAAACAATTTTTATGTGCAGACAGTTGTACATGTAAATACAGGTTATATGTAGGACAAAGGTAATTTTGCTTCTTGTTTCCTTTCCTAAAATGCTAAGGTTCAAAGGACTATGTTTAGTCTTTCTACAGGAAAGTGAAATCTCCAGAAACTTTAAAAAAGAGATAGAGTGTAGTAGCTATTATGCTTAAATGTTAGCTTTTGAACAAAATCTTCAAAAATACAAAACCAGGGACAGAAGATAGAGTAGCTGATATACTTAAATATTTAATTTTAAAACCAAACAGATGTATAGATAAGGGAGAGTGGCAGGAGAAACATCGTGGCAGTAGCTGTAGTTAAGTGGACTAGACAAGGTGATTAATAAAAGCAACTAGCCAAGGCTGTGTCTTTAGTTATATGTATTAATAGTATCCCCCTTGGCTTTAGAGTTGTATTCAGAATATGCTTATGATTCAGATGTGTATTTTTAACTGACTCATTGGACGAAGATTTTGAATGCACTTCTATCTGTAGGGGGGGAAGTATGGGGAAAGTAAAATGAATATGTGTGATTATAGATGTGGATATATTAAATAAACAATGTGAAATCTATAAAGTTTGCACTTTGATAATACTAGTGTGAGTTGATTTTTTTTTCTCAGCAAGGTTTTTAAAGTTCTTTCTTGTGTCTCTACACATTTTTTTAAGTAAAATGAAACTGAACAGACTATTAATTAAACCAAATTGACTAAGGAAACAGATTAACTATTTGTGTTAAGCCCATCGGGGTGTTTATATATATATATATATATGTATGTTGTAACAGAAGTTTATCTTCAACTTTTCCAGTGTTTTTCAGTATATCCTCATATTTATTTTGGTGATAGGGAGTTTTAATGAATGTTGCACTGCAGCATTCCCATTAAGCCCTTCTGAGATTCATTAATAGTCCCATTGCAGGCAACACTGAGTTATGGGTAAACAGAATTCTCCAGGTCTCTGAGTTGTCAACAGCCTTCTCCTAAATATTCCTATTATGCCTTAACAGTAGTTGGAGGCAAAGCAGATCATTTGGAGTTTCAGCTCTGCTCTTTAGGGATGGATAAAGGATCATAGTTCATGGGCTTTGTCCCTTCCCAGTGGGCTGAGTGGTCTCACTTGTACAGCTCACTTCAGAGATTTAATCTGGATTGTGAACCAGTGTCTGCTAAAGATGAGTACACAACTAGATTTTCCTTTGCGTTCCATTGTAAAAGAACAAGAAGAAATGTAATGGTTTTTGCTTTAGACTAGTCTAGGGAATGACTGATCATCCAAGGAGTGCATGGGAAAAGGATTTTGGTTCTTGTCTACAAGTTATGTGATGCTTTGGTAGATAAGTGGTAGAAAGTGTCTGTCTATAACACTACCAGCCTGTGTGTGTTGGAGTGGAAAGATGGGTATTAAGGTGATTATGAGTCTTTAAGTTTGTATTTGTATCCGTATTTTTGTATATGCTAACAGGAGCTCAGATTGCTGTTTCCAAAGTAGAATTGCATGGATTTTTTTTCTTTAGCTTTTATAAGGAGTAATACCGTGTTTTCATGGGTACAAAGTGGCTACAAAGTTTCACCGCTGCACTTCAAATATCTTTTATTAGTCTCTTAGGAAAAGTTTTCTTTTGGATGTTGCGTAGCTTCAGCTGCATCTCTGAAGTCCAGGTAATCAGGGCCGTGTTATTTTCTCTTGCTTGTAACTTTGGGATAAAGTTGTTTTTTTTTCCTTTGGAACAGATGTATTAAAGCAGTTTCTAATAACCCAGTGTTGAGATTTCTTTTTATATAAAGATTTTTGCCTGAGCTATGCAGGCATTTAGTAAATTCATTCTTGCGTCCCTGCTGCTACCTAGCGCTTTCCCAGCCGTTCCTGTAATTGTGTGGCCAATAATTCCTTATGGTGTGGGCAGTGAGAATCACTGTTTGCTGGATCTGTGGTTCAGTGTAAACTAGTCTCTGTTCCTTCTCCCTCCAATCCTCAATTACTTTGCTATCTTCATCTAAAAGATGAAAAGATTCCATTTAGTTTTCTTTTATAGCCTATAAACAGAAAGCATTGAGTTAAATACAGTTCATTGCTGCACCCTGGTAGCAAAATTTGAGCGTATTCTTTTCGAAAGTGCTGTATTAATAGGTGTAGTTTTTTACCTCATTAGTCTAGTAAAGCAGTAACCCTGGGAAGGGAGGGTAAGTATTATGAGTAAGATAATTAAGGAAATAAGAAGAAAATGACGCTATCAGAAGAGAAAACATTTCTATGGCTTTTTTTCTTACAGGAAAAGTTGTCTTGAAACTTATTTTGCGAAAATCTATCCCAAATAGAAAATAATAAAATACCCTTATTGACAAAGTTGATGAGAGAAATGCCCATATGTGTTTACTGGCAATATAAGTGAATTTTATAAAGATTTATCTTGAAAATCAAGATGTAGCAGAACTTAGTGAGTATTGGTCAGAATATGAGAAGTATGTTCTGCTATGAGGTTTTTGAAGTGTTTGTGCTACTGATTAATAAATAAATCCTGTGCAGGTCTTTTTCAACATGTTCCAGCATGAACTATCCAAAGTACACCTGTCAGAATAAATATATATAAATATATACTTTGTACTTGCTGCCATTAAATCAGGCAAAGTGGTGTGAGTTCTTTCTCAGCTCACTAATGTGAGTCTTTTCATCTCTACACTAATGAATCCGTTTTAATCTTCTGCACTGAACCAATCAAATGTGTCTCTTGATGGATATCATTCTGACTTCCTCATTAGAAGAGCAGGAATCTGATTAAGATATTTTGCAATTCTGTTAAGTAAAGGGATGCTGTTCTTTTCAATGCTGATGACATCCTTGTTTCTTCATTCTCATGTATTAAAAGATTCTACAAGTGGTTACAGCTTGCATAATTTATCAGTTTTTCCTGGTTTCTTTCTCATGTGCTCCATTATAAAACATAAAGATATGACTGTGACAACTAGAGAAACTGACTAATTCATTGACTGAGCAGTTATTTTGGAAATCAAATTTAGGAAACAAACAGAAAATCCACATGGAATTCCATCAGGTAATTTGTACCTTGTAAACAATGTTCGTGTAGTTTGGTGAATAAGGCTTAGGAGTAGAATGCAAGAGCTTTCCCTGTTTTTTTTTCAGCCACTGGGCTTCCCAGCCACCATTTACTTTCTCTTGGTATCATCTGGGTATTTAATCTGCAGTGTAGAAAGATGATCAGGATAATGAACTATCAGCACCTCGAGATCGCCAGATGAAATGTTTTTGCCTAAGAGGTACCAACTCTGATGGGCAGTACTTGGTACTGGAGCCTCAGACTGTAAATGCTGCTGGCTGAAGTTACTACTCAGTAGAATAATCTGACAACTAAATAACTAAATACTCTTGTTTTTTTTTTCCTGCAGTAACACATTTTGAGCATCACCACAAACAATAAATGCCATTTTCTCTACTGTTTTGTGCGTCACTGGTGATTAAAATTTTGGAATCAAAAGCATCAGTAGTAAAAGTGTAATCCTTAATTATATTTTTTGGTGCAGCTACACACTGTTTTTCAGACTAGTAATGAGCTTTTTCCTAAGTTGTGAAGCAGTTACCAGGAGGCAGAGTGGAGATTTATCAGTGTTACATTATGCATTCTTTTGAGCTCAAAATATCTGTGTACAATAAAAAAGTTTCTTGTACTTTGTTTATTGCCATTATGAAATAAAGTGCACAAATTCTCTTTTCTTTTTAAAACCTGTGGATATAATCAATGCAGCCTTGCATCATAGTTTTAAAATGTTAGTTGTACTAACACACAAATACTGCTGAAAATTATTATTGTGCAACCTCCTTTTGCTGATAGAATGTATTGATATCAATATAACATTAAAACTTGCGATGTCTTACTGAAATAAACCAGTACCTTGCATTTGCATTACTTTTGAATTACAAGTTTTAGTCTTGTCAGAGTTAAATGGGAGTGGGCTGGGGTATTATTTTAAACCTTTTTCTCCCTGTGCATTACAATTGGTACTGTAATGCACTATATTATGTACAAATGTTCATATATTCAGTCACAGCTTCGCTCTTTTTGTTGTGTTTGAAAATATGTTGGGTTTTATGTAAGAAACTAAGGGTGAAGGTTATGTCTGTAGAAAATTAAGTGATTAAGTTACATTTACATATTCAGTCTTTTTATTCAGTTTGATAAAGTTTTTAATTCCTTTGTGAGCACTTAAAGGTGGTATTTTACACTTTGCCCTTTGAGATTTAATGTGGTGTACTTTCACATGAGCTGCCAATTTGGCATTTTGTTATTTTTCTTTTCTTGAATGAAATATTCTCAAAACAGTTTCTAAAGAACTGATAATTGTAAATACTAGTAAGTCACAGACTTTTTTTTCTGAAATTTGGATAAAATAACAACTTGACCACTGTTTTTCAGGCACTGAAATGCCAAGGTTTTTATTTTCTTGGTTTTTGCAATGTTTGGCATGTAATCAGCTTGCACTGAGCAAATGCTCTTGCACAGCATTGGCAGATGAAATAATTTCTGAAAAGGATGTTGTGCATGTTCTAAAAATACTAGGGGTGAAATTGGTACAGATCACTTGATTCAATATAATTGTTGAGATTGTGATCATAAGGATGCTTTAGGTGCTTCTGAAAAATGGCAACAGATTATTTTTAGATTGGAGTTTCTGTGAATAGCTTAGAGCTGGTTATCGTGCTGCAGTTCAGGTATAGCTTCTCAATAAGCACATGTGATGAAAGCTGCCTCAGTGACACGACCAAGTGTGCTTGAATTCCTTAGGATTGGTGAATGCTCTAGTTTTGAAGCTGTGTGAGAAATACATGTAATATAGTGTGAAAGTTTTCACAGTAAATAATGTCTGAGCATGTAAATAACATTTTCTGAATAAGTTTGGTAGAGTACTGCTGGAGGTAAAGGAATGGAAGGGAGCCATGGTCACTGTTTTGTGTAGGTTTTGGGTTAGATCAGTAACAATAAAGGAAAAGCGCAGATACATAAACTCTTAAGTAGTACCTGGTGTTTGTAAATAAAATTCTTTCATCAGTTTATATATGGAAAAATTGCCTGGGTCCTTTCTCACATAGACATTGCCATCTCTATTCCTTCTGTGGAGACACTGCTCCAGAGTTCTGTGTTCTCCCTGGAGCCCTTTGTGGCAGTGGCAGGAGGCAGAGTTTATGCCCAGGCTTCCTGGTGCTTCCATCCTCAACTGTACCCTTCGTTCTGTGCGTATTGTTAGAGAGCTGCACAAAGAGTCCCTGCTAACTCACCTCGCTATTCAGCTTCTATTTTTCCTTCCCCAGCAGTAGCTGGACAGCTTAAAATTAGAAAGTTGTTAAAGAATTAAAAACTATACCTGTAGTCATGTTTTAATGTCTAAACTGTACAGGATTTGAATTTTTTAGCATACGTGTCTATTGGTGATTTTGTAGGGAAGTAAACCTTTGTTTTGAAGTTTGTCCATAAAGAGAAAACTTTTCTTGGTACTAGTTTTGCTCAGACTCTTTATTTGTTTTTATGCTAATGTTGCATTTGTAATTCAATCCAGCAGGAAGTTCTTTAGCAGCATAGGAAAATGGTTCTGTAAAATTCATACTTGAAGAAATGGAGGGCAAGTCCATTTACTACTTCTGAGACTCCATAGGAAACACATGATGCAAGTATTGATTAATATATAAAAGTGTAGTAAGTGTCCCGTGGTGTTCTTGCATCCCCTTTTTTCATCTCTTTTGTGGTTTTTTTTGAAGGAAGAACAAGGAGCATGCTGATTAGGAAGGTAGAGAGAAATTTTAAGCAAAGGAAGCTGTATGAAGATGAGGCTTCTGAATGATCTGAATGTAAAGGTTATACTGTAATGAATATAGAGAGTCTGGCAGATAGTTTGTGAATGTAGAGAACTTCATTGACAATCCTCACAATTATTTTAATGTGGTTATGCTAAAATTAAACCCTTTGCAAGTTCAGCAACTTTGGGTCAGAGGAGCAAAGAAAATGGGGTCTGTTGAAATTATAACCTTTAAGAATAAGAGAGTGAAATACTCAAAATGTCCAGTGGTTAAGAGAAAACTGAATAGATTTTTAAGCTGTTCTTTGTTACCCCTTAAGGAAACTTTGTTAGAGTTCTTGTGTGATCTATAGGCATGACCAGGGAATATGTGCACTCTTTTGCTATTGACAGTGGCTTTGTTTGACTTTTTTTAAGGGAAGTAATTAATCTTGAATCACTTTAATTTATCATATTTTAAAAACTATTTGGAGGTAAGTGTTAAGAAGACTGGTTCTTCAGAATGTCCTTAGTAAGACTTATTTAAAGTCTTCTAAAATGTGAAAAATAACTTCTGTAAAACTGGAAAGTGGATATTTTGGTCTCTAGTTCAGCTCTCCCCAGACATGTGTCCCCTCATACCATATCTTTTTCTATAGTCTTTGGAACAACCTCCAGGCTTGCACTTATTTCTGGCCTCATCCCAACTTTTTTTATGTCATTCCTATTCTTTTATATGTGTTTTCTACAAATGACCCAGTAATACACAACAGTAGGAACAAACTCTCAAAGATAAATACTAGCCTCATAACATGCTCTGTTTCTGAGGCATAGGGTTATTTTTGGGCATGTTTAGAAAGTAGGAAGTATTAAACTTTGAAGTATATATGTATTATAAAAATAATTTGTCCCTATGCATTTTCCAGGGGTGACAGTTGACAGCTGGCATGCAGCTGATTCAGTGAGGGGGCATTTTCAATTCTTTTTAACTAACATTTTGTTACTAAAGAA
Source organism: Dasyornis broadbenti (assembly GCA_013397935.1). Taxonomy (NCBI): domain Eukaryota; kingdom Metazoa; phylum Chordata; class Aves; order Passeriformes; family Dasyornithidae; genus Dasyornis; species Dasyornis broadbenti. The sequence continues at coordinate 767,751 of VZRN01003359.1, forward strand.
GCATTTCTGAGAAGGTGTCTTTGAAAACAGTAAATGAATCCATAATCTACACAAGGCAGAGAAGAGAGTAAAACATAGATTCCATTTTCCAAAGGGAGCAAGATCATAGAGGCTCTGCTGCAGAACTGATTTTGTACCTCTTCTCTCTGAATTGGGTCACCCCCATAGGAAGATTTGTAGGATTCACTTAGCCAGGGCCGTGGTCTCAGTATGGCCCATCTGCCTTCTGGGATGTGCAGCAGTTATCCTGTACCTACAGCAGCTGGCAAACAGAGCAAGCGTGGCATGAGGGTGGAAGCAATGGCATTGCTGCAGTAGCAACACTTGTGGCTCTTCCAGGCCTTTCAAAATAGAAGGGGGAGTTACTCCTCTTGTCCCATGATCAGCACTGCCATTTACAGACTCATACCATACCTAGGGATGGAGGGTCTCATTTCAGTCTCTTAGGATACCTCAGAAAGTTGCAGTTATATCTGGGTGGTGTTAGTTTCTAGTAATGTAAGTACTACTACATATAATAACATGCATTTAAAATAATCCTGCTAGTCCTGTGGTGGTACTGTTAACTCTCCTGAAAAGGACTGATATAAGGATTCTGTTGAGAAACTAGAGGGCTGACTTGGGTTAAAGCTAACCCACTGAAAAACCAACCAGAAATCATTAATTTTAAGAAGACTTAGCTGTCTGAGCGTGCTCAACATGTAGCTGCATGACCATTTGTCCCAGCACAAGAAAGGGGCGAGTGCTGGGGTGGAAATGAGCAGGTGGGAGCAGGACTACTTCTTCTGGCAGCAGTTGTAGTTATTCCAGCTTTTACTGCTTATATAACCAAAGCTTAGCTGTGTTGGAAGGTTTTGGGCTGCAGTATATGTGTGAAATGTTAATGGTGCTTTGTAGATCCAACAATTCTCATATGTTGAGTTTCCAAAATAGGTGGGTATGCTCATATTGTGTGAGGATGTCATATTAATTTTTTAATTGTAGTGGTCTTAATGAGGTATCTCATTCCCACATCAATTTTTTTTTCTTTTGCAGTATATCAAATAGTATGAGAGGAAAGCATAGCTGAATGCTCTAGATTGAAATAGAGAGGAAATGGCATAACCAAGGACATAATGCTGCAAATGTGTTCAGTGAAACAGTGCAGCAGTTTGTGTGAACTAAAATAGATGAGAGGTCACAAGGTTGAAATCAGGAATAAGGCTTCATAAGGGGCATTGGCTAGCCTATATATGTTTTTTTGTGTGTCTCAGATTTTTACTCTACTGACAACTTCCAAAAATATTTTGTCAGTTTTCATTGATTCTTCTTTCCTTTAACTTTCTTTGAAGTCTCTAAGTGCAGTGGTGTGGATGGGGAAGTTGTTTGAAGTCTGTGTGATCCACCAGAGGTGAATGGGTATTAAAAGTTGATAAACAATAAGGATAAACAAAAAATAAAGCCACATTTCAGTCATGACAAATTAAACCAATAATGATATAGCTTTCAAAATTCTATTTTAAAATCACCTTGTTGTGTGTTAAATTTGGTAGGCAGCTAAGCAGTGTGAAGGTCTTCACTCCCTTCCCACCCTCACGTGGATAAAGGAAGAGGAAAGGAAAAGTAAAAGCAAGAAAATTTGGGGGTCAACATATTTTTTAATAAGTGGCAGAGAAGTGGAAGAATAAAGAAAAAAGAGCCCTAAATGAAAACAAACACCCAAAACAAGGAGTACAAAGGCAGCCAGTCACCATGTTCTACAGGTAGATCAATGGCCAGCCAATTTCCAGGCAAAGACTGAGTAACTAAACCTCCTTTTTCCCCTGATGTTGCTGAGCATGGTGTTATAGGGCATGGAGTATGTCTTTGCTTAGTTTGGGTCACCTGCCTGGTGTGGTCCCTCCCAGCCGCTTGCACAGCCCCAAATCTGTTCATTGCGAGGGGCAGAGTAGGAATCAGAGATGGCCTTGATGCTGTGCAAACACTCTTCAGTGAGACCTACAACTTCACTGTTTTATCAACATTTTTTGAGTCACAAATCTAAACCTTAGCTCCTTATGGACTTCTGTGAAGAAAATTGTCCCTATTCCAGCCTTGCCTGGTACACACTCCTTTGGTAGTTTTCCTTTCTATCTTCTAGTTTTGTTTCTAGTCAAGAGGGTAGACTGGAAGGGCTTCCTTTAGTGAATCCTTGATATCACATCCTGGGGGAGAAAAACACAGGGAGAGGGGGCAAAGGTTCAGTAATTAGGAAAATGGTCAGTCAGGATAAACGTTCTTGAATTTTGGTGGTATTTTAGGCTTGTTGTGAAGCAATTTTTTCCTTCTTTGTAATCGGACAGAAGACCTCTGTTTAGTTTCACTAGCTTTAAAATATTGTTGTTGGGTTTTGCCTGAAGTCTCCCCAGGTATAATGAAGAATTTGAAGGTGAGGATAAAATATGATACTGAGGTACTCACAAACCTGATACTGTAAAATCAGTCAGATCCAAAATTAAATTATTGTGTCTAAAGGTTTTTCAGAATTTTTTTTTGCCTCAGGAAGCATTCCAACACAAGATACATCAAGTTAACAGCTCAAAATTATTCTGTTTAAAACCTCCTGGGATATGTATTTTAAAAAGTGTATTCAGTTTGCCAGAAGTGGGCTATAAAATACTTCTTTGCAAGTGTATTTTGATTCAGGCATTTGTAACAGGATTCTGAGTGCACTGTTCTCTCATTGACTCAGACTATGCTGCAGTGAAGCACCTGTGTTGAGTACACCTCAGTGCTCTGACAGGATTAGTTTATTAACCTGTATTTCATAAAGAAGTTGCTTCTTTCCTCTAAAATAAAGCCAAATGGGAGTCTGAAACCATCTGCTCAATGCTTCCCTCATTCTGAGGACCTATATCACCCTTATCACTTCCCAAGAGAGTGACCCTACTCACCTGGCTGTTCACCTGGCTGGCCTCTAAAAAGAGCTTTGTTGGGCTTGGAAAAAAACATGGAGCATGAGTAGCTTTGTTGGGGGCTGAAGGGAGTCGTAAGTTGTAAGGACTCCCTGGAGTTCATAGTTCAGAATGTGCAGGGTGTTCTCCCCTTATTTGCTGTATATTGGAAAGATCTTTGATCTTCACATTTTCTGCAGCAAGCACTGTTGTCAACATCTATCCAACATGGTGTTTAATGCATTGGACCTCTTGGAATAGGCCAAGGAATTCCTAAATTATGGTTGTGGGTTCTCATGGAGCTGATTTTAATAGTCGCATCCAGTCAGTTACACAGACCTGGAAGGTACCCACCAAAGTTCACCCAGCAGGGACATGACAGGCAGTAGGCACTTGTGTGCACTTCATATGGCAGTCTTCAGTTGCTGAAGCTACATTAGGTTGGAGAATTGCTGTCTTAGGCTTAATCATCCAGGTAATTCTGTGAATATAAGCTTGACGTCTGCCATTGCTGCTTTCTACTGATTTTCTGTCTTTCCTCTGTATTGCAGTGACTTGTGAGAATTATTTACAGGGTGTGGACGTGTAGAATCTTCTCTAGTGGTGATCATTTTAAGTCTCAATAGGCCATTAACTTTACTTGGCAGTCAAACCTCACGCATCAGTTGGTTCAACTTTTGACCTGAAACTTGTGATTTTTTACTTAGTGTCTATTTTTAACTGTTGGAAATATTGGAATTTGGAAATACTGAGTAGAATCTGTATGAAGTTTGACCTTAGCTTTAGGTTTCGCTTTCAATCTCTGAAAATAATTTTATAAAAATGAAGCAGAAGTTAAAATTGTGAAATGCTGCTATAGAATTTTAATTAACTCAGTGTTTCAAGGCTGAGAAATAGCAAGCCACATCTAAATGCAGTGTTAAAACCACTGCAGTTCTACATTTGAATATTGTTGTGACAGATCTAGTAACACTCTATTTTTTTGTTCCTCTATTTTCAACAAATACAGAACCTATACGGTCAAAGCAAATGTCTGCCTTGCAGATGGCGTTAATAACAATGCTGCCTTTGTTAGTATGTACAGAAATACAGCTTGAATTGCTTCAGTGCAACATGTTTTATGCTCTGCAACTTGCAGGTGCACAACTTTCATGGAAGAAAGATGAAATATTTTTTAGAAAGGTACATGAGGTATAAATGCTTGTATAGCATGCCCCGCTAGAATGTCCACCCAGGTCAGATCTGTGCGTTGATTGCATATTTGTATTATAAAGAGTCTTTGGTAAGTCTGGTCGAATAGTCATAAATAGTCTTCTACCTGCAGGTTTAACAACATCACCTTTCTAGAAATGGAGAAATGTAAAGGGCCGTAGAAGGGTTTGGGTTGGAAGGGACCTTAAAGATCCTCTAGTTCCACCCCCTCTGGCCATGAATGCTTCCAGGGATGGGCCATTCCACAGCTTCCTGGGCAACCTGTGCCAGTGCCTCTCCACCCTCGTGGGAAAGAATTTCTTCCATATATCTAATCTAAATTTCCCCTTTCAGTGGGAACCCATTACTCCTTGTCTTATCACTACAGTTCCTGATGAACAGTTGTTCCCTGGCTTCCTTGTGGGCCTTTCAGGTACTGCTGCTGTGAGGTCTCCATGCAATTTTCTCTTCTCCAGGCTGAACAGCCCCAACTCTGTCAGCCTGTCTTTGTAGGGGAGGTGCTCCAGTCCCCTTATCAACTTCATGTCCCTGTTTTGGACTTGCTCCAACAGTTCCATGTCCTCCTTATGCTGTGGGCACAGGAAATGTACTCAGCACTTGGGGTGGGGACTCACGAGGGTAGAGGAGAGGAGCAGGATCCCCTCCCTCGACCTGCTGGTCATGCTCCATTTGATGCAGCCCAGGATTGCTTTGGCTTTTTGGGCTGCCGGCTCACATTGCCAGCTCATGTTAAGTTTCTCATCAGCCATCAGCCCCAGGTCCTCCTCCTCAGGGCTGCTGTTAATCACTTCTCTGCCCAGCCTGTAGATGTGTTTGAGATTGTCCCAACTCAGGTGTAGGACCTTGCACTTGCTTTGTTGAACTTCATCAGACTCACACAGCCCCACCTCTCAAGTTGTCAAGGTCCCGTAGGATGGCATCTCTTCCATCCAATGGGTTGACAGCACCACACAGCTTATTGTTACCAGCAGACTTGCTGAGGGTGATCTCTATCCCATGCTGGATTCCTGCCCTCAGCAAGATGGAGTGACTTGGGATGAAAGTGTCAGTGTTTCAATATTTTTTTTAATGTTCAATTTTATTTTTTAAGATTACAGTTAGCAGTTGAAATTACAATTTCAAATATCTCTTGACCTTGACTGAAAGAAGACTCTTGACTCTCTTGACTGAGAACACTTCTGTGCTAAAATAATCATAGGATGATTTTATAAAATGTAGCCATAAGTAGCAGTCTGCATTTACCTTTTAGGTGCTTATGCAGTTGAGGGTCTGCAACTTCTTCTCCCAAGCCACTGGTGTACTATATCACACTTTGGCAAAATAGCAGCATGGAGTTTTGAGGACTTCTCCCAAGTACTGCATAGATATGCTTGCTACCTGAGTAGTGGCTCTTAGTTCTTCTGAGGAGAAGGCAGTTAGGTATTTTTGCATTTGCCTGTGAATACAGTGTGTTATGTTAATTTGAAATCCTTGAACTGTGTAGTTAATATGATTATTGATTTTGTGAGATGTAACAAATAATTGGCTTGGTGCATTCTCGAGTAACTTTTATCAGGGTCAAATTAAGCAACTTTATGGAATGACCTTTGTTCTCTTAATTATGCCTTAAATAATTTCCATGGTGAGAGGAGCTTTTTTTGCAAAATGTAGAATTGCACTAGTGGTTATTTACTTAGTGTGTTTTAGTGAATGCTTTAATTGAAAAGTAGAGAATGCTGCATTTGAGAGATGGACACATCTCTGTGATTTCAACAAGGCCAGGTACTGTGTCCTGCACTCGGGTCGCAACAACCCCATGTGCTGCTACGGGCTGGGGGAAGAGTGACTGGAAAGCTGCCCAGTGGAAAAGGATCTGGGGGTGCTGGTCAACAGCAGCTGGAAGTGGTCATGAATGTCCATGACATCCTGGTCTGTATCAGGAATAGAGGGGCCAGCAGGACCAGAGCAGGGATTGACCCCCTGTACTCGGCACTGGTGAGGCCACATCTCGAGTGCCGTGCCCAGCTCTGGGCCCCCCAGGACAGGAAGTACATTGAAATAATAGACAAGTTCAGAGAAGGGCAACAGAGCTGGGGAAGGGTCTAGAGGGTAAATCCTGTTAGGAACAGCTGAGGGAGCTGGCGGTGTTTAGCCTGGAGAAAAGGAAGCTCAGGGGAGACCTTATCACTCAACAACACCCTGAAAGGAGGTTGTAGCCGGGTGGGGGTTGACCTCTTCTCCCAGGCAGCCAGCGACAGGACAAGAGGATACAGCCTGAAGCTGTGACAGGGGAGGTTCAGGTTGGTCATCAGGAGGAGTTTCTTCACAGAAGGGATTGTTAAGCGTTGCAAGGGGCTGCCCAGGGAAGTGATGGAGTCCCCATCCCTGGACGTATTCAAGAAACAGCTGGATGTGACACTTAGTGCCATGGTCTAGTTGACGTGGCAATGATCAGTCAAAGGTTGGACTTGATGATTTTGGAGGTCTTTTCCAACCTAAATGGTTTTGTGATTCTGTGACTTGTGATTCGTCCTGTCAGAGCAGATGAAAGCTCTCAGTTACTTCTAAGTTCTGAACATCATATAGAGTATAATTTGTAAATCTGATTTGTTTGATCTATTATCTGGAATTTTTTTAATGAAGCTCTTGAAAATCTTCCAGCAGTCCTGAACTGAGAAAAGAAGAGCTGAGAAGCCAGCACAGGAACATTTTTTTAAAAGAAGCAACTTGTAGATAGTTGTATGCAGGTGATACCTGGAGCCTATCCTCTCCTTCCACCCTCCACTGTGTGCACCAAGTCAAACATCACACTACAAAATTACATGTGACCCTCTGTACCAGGCTTGGCTTGCCTGTCTTTGGAGAGAAAGAATTTAGGCTAAAGTCAGGGTTCTTTAGAGTCCCCGATTAGAAGGAAAATTGGAAGTCTTAATTAAGTTTTTGACACAGGGCAATGTATTTGATAACGATGATAATATTACAAATCAGCAGTTTCAGATAAGTGGTTCTGGGACTCCATTAACCTTTGAGTCATTTTAACAAATTGTGCATGACTTTCAGTTGAGAGCAGGTAAAACCAGTAAGCAGCAAAATATTTAAATTATGTGATTTAAATCTGAAATCTCTCAAATCTGAAATTACAAGCTGGTGTGTAAAGGAAACTGCTAGATACAGTCTTGGCATGTTAAAACTTCCAAACTGGATCTTCATTTCATGGTAGGCAAAGAAGAAAATCTTGCCTTATGTGTCATCCTGCTGAGAAGTTAAATGCTGTAGTCTAATTTGGGCTATTTTTGTAGATCATTTGGTGGGGCAAATAGGGCATGTCAGTAAAGATTGTGTCAATGGTTTTTGTTTTGAGAATCTTTACTGAGGGCAAAGTTGAAGAAATTTGGAAAAGAACAGTGATGTTATTAGCATCTTCCTTCTCACTTCCTGTTTTTCCTTTCTGGAAAAATACAAAGTGCACCACTTAAGAGTCAGAAACTGGTTAATTTGATGTTTAGTCAGAAAACAATTTTCGTACAGTTAATGTTTGTTGTTGAATTTTTGATGGTACAACAGAGATACCAAGGCAGGCTTTCTTTAAGAGTATTAGGAATAAAATCTGTAACTTCATCTCCTTACTGCCTTCAGCTGCATACTTCAAAATGGGCTCTTATTATTTAAACTTTCCTACAGGAAGTAATTCAGGCATGAAAGAACAGTTTCATGTGAAACTGGACAACTTCATAATTTATAAATCCAATAATAAACTGAATTACAAGGTTATGTGCTAATCCTACCCTTGAACAATTTGAGGTAGAGTACTTCCCTTTGTCTGTGGCACATTTTAAAGATAATCAAGGAAAGTGCTAGTATGAATTTTTATCTTGAATTGGTGTTTACATTTTCTTACCAGTCCTTACTTTATGAAGTGTAGTGTGTTTATTACAACTTAACTGACATTTTCTGTAACACTGCTCCTGTGATAATCTAAATATTAAAATAGGCTATTCCTTCTTAAAGTATTCTGTGAATGATTTCTCCAAACTCAGTATTTTTTTATACTATGATACTGACTTTATGTAAAATAAAAGTCAATTTACAACTTTCAGTTATTATGACTTGTTAATTTTGTTTTCATGTACTATAGGATATATTTTGGAGTTGCAGACAAAGTATCTTTGCTGAAATGAAGAAGAAATTTTCACAGGTAGACAGATAAAATCAACTTTATAAAATGATAAACAAGAAACATAACAGCATGATGCTGTAGCTTCTGTTTGTTTTAACATGAGCATGAGCTATTGGCATTAAATTCTTTGTGCATGTTCTTGAATACAAAGATATGTTTGTATAAATTCAGTATTAAGAGTAGCTTCAAATTGAGTATTGTGTTTATATGCTTTTACACTGGCGTGTGAGGTTTTGTCTTTCTCTATCTCTGCATTAAAAAAAAGGATTCTTTTTTTTCCCCTCATAATATATTGGATTATGTAATAGTTAAAATTAATTTTTGTGTTTATGTTGTGGACTTGGTTTGATAACAGCCTGTCAGAATAGTTGAGGGATCTATCACTGGCCAGTATTGCTTTTCACACTATTTTTGTAGTAAAGTAGCCCCAAACAAGGTGTTGCATTGTGGTCTCCTAGTTCAGATGATATGTGTGAAGGCTCTCCATGAATAGACTTGGGCTGAGATTATTTTTACTTTATCTATTTACTACTGACAACTTGAAGCACTGGCAGTGTGAATGAATGATGGCTTAATACCCTTTGCTATACTAACCCTGAGTTAAACCAGTTCAGTCTGTCGGAATTACATCTGTGAACAAGGAAGAAAGGATTTGTGTGACGTGGAATATCCAGCAACCCAACCAGCAAATCTTCTGTAATCTTCTATAATTTGTTCCCTAGATGTTATTTCCATCCCCCAGATACTGTGTGTGTAATTATTTTCAGTAGCAGCTCTAATGCGAGTCACAACCGATTCACCATCCAAGGTAGCAGAGAAAGTGTGAGTGGGAGGAGCTGGGTTTATAGGTAACTCCTGCAGGGAGGAGGGGACTTACAGAGGTGGTTATGTAAAGGCAGTAGCACAAAGAATTGAGTCTCCAGTGGAGAACTGGTCATGATATGATCATACACAGTAGCCCGTCAAGTTATAGGATCAATACAAAATCAGTGTAGGCATAATTAAATCCAAATTAATTTCTGTTTTCCAAGAGGAACCTGTATGAATAATAGCAAATGCCTCTTAACCTCCCTGCACTGTTCTTTAGAGGAGGGTGAGCTTCCACCCAGAGCAAGCCTTTACCATTGCTGAGGGACCTGCATGTAAATATAGGTGGATCTTACAAGTTTGTTGAGTCCTAGCTGCTGCTCATCTTCTCAAAAAAAAAATCAAGAAAGAAGACTACTGAACAAGCTTTACCTGCTCTTTCTAGCCACTCAGTGAGAGAAGTTGTTTCTTCAGCAAAAAAGGGAAAACAAAACCTAAAAAAAGAAAAGATTAAGAAAAAAAAAAGATGCTGTGCTGTGAAATTTAAAGGAAAGAGCCCAGGAGAAGTAATCACCGGTGAAAATTTAATTTTAGTCTACTTAAGTACAGCCCTGTGTGTCTCTGTGGGTGCTGTAGATGAAAGTGAGGATATGATATGTCAAAATTACTTTGACTTCCAAATTGTGTTTTCTTCTTAATGTGTGGTTAACATTTCAGAAACAGTTTTGTGTGTCTTCTTGGAAAGCAGTTCATAAATGTAAAATTCTCCCGTAAAGATGAAATGTATGAAGTGTTACTGATTTGCTGCGAGTCGTGCCTTGAATCTTTTTGAGCATGCAGTTAATGAAGGCTTCCACACAGGATATTACATTTGTTAAACCTAAAGAAATTAGACTCCAAAGTCTTAAGAAAAATCACAGTCTAAAGGAAACGAACGTCATACAGATTGGGTCAAGGGTGGTTTTATTTGCCTTTCTCTAACAACTTTTTTGTGACGATGATAGGAATAGATGCCGCAGTCAGCTAACATTTTCTTTCATCCTTGCATGCACACTGCCAGCAGATCTTGAAATACTGTGTAATGAAGGCATGCAGCATCAGCTGGAATGTCCATGTTCCTTTTTAAAAGGTTTGGTGATGTAAGAGCTCTCAAAAGGGACTGTACCACTTTGGTGGTGGTTATCTGTTTTGTGAGGCTGGTTGTATAGAAATATAAGGGATTCTGAAGTTGTTCAGTTCTTCTTTGTAGTTCTGTATTCTCTAGAAGATGTTTGTGATGTGGCTGAGAGTTTTGGCATGAACATAATTATTGCCATTTATTATTCTTATCCACTGAGAATCATGATGGTGCTGCATGTGGTTTTTTTGCTTTTTTAGGTGCTCTGGCCTTTAGCTGTGGACTGAGATTTGGGCTCTCTGGCAATGCATTACTAATGCTTTGTGTGTTACAACTTGAAAAGGCTGAGTCCCTGAATGACTAATTCCTTTTACTTACCTGATCCTTTCGTATGAGATGTGTCTTTTAATATCAGTTATTCCTTGTTGTTCAACAGTTTTGGATAATTGAGAGAATTAATTAATTGTGCTTAGATCTTTGACTTCCTGGGTTTTCAGTGTTGGGAAAATGCCATTTTTCTTGGCTTACTGAGGTCCAGAAAATTTTATTATTATTCCATTGCGCTTTCATTCAAGATCATTATTGTTCTGGTTTCAGATACACTGAAGTTTCTGTTGAAACTCTTTACTTTGTCCAGTACCATTTGTCAATGCTAATTTTCTTACTTTGTTCAGGCAGAAGAGTATCTTCTGCAACTCAGACAGCAGTGGATTTAGTTGGAAGTTGGTGGTTTGATTATGAAACTATTTCTTTAATGGTCAGCTTCCAAGATTATTTGGAAGCTTGCAGATTTTCTGGGTTGCATTCCTGAAAGTCACAAAAGGTATATGCTGCCTCAGCAGGGTTTATGATTGTGTCAAAGCAAAATACGAGCTGGATGTGATGATTTGGAAGTCTGTTCCTCATTTTGAAGCAGTCTTCTATCTGCTTGCTGGCTGAAATTCTGTGCAGAACTTGAGTGGTTTCTCTCTCTCCACATCCATACAAATTCCTTCTTGTTCTATAAAAATGGAGCTTGTTTTTATTTATTTTTTAAAATTGGAAGGTTCTTAATTTCTCATGCTTACTTGGAAAAATAAAGTCCAGTTTTAGGAACCTTGGTGAAATCTTGTTTTGATTTTTCAAGTAAACTCCTAAATGTTAACTTTATATGAACTGTGGTCTGCTGTCATTCCAGGCAGAAAGTGCTGCTGAGGAGCCCAGGGTGCTGTGTATAATACAGGACACCACGAACTCCAAGACAGTGAATGAGCGTGTTACCTTGAACCTGCCAGCTTCCACCCCACTTAAAAGGCTCTTTGAAGACGTGGCTTCCAAAGTGGGCTACGTGAATGGATCTTTTGACTTGATGTGGGGCAATGGAGATAATGTCACTGACACGGTATGGCAAGAGAGCTTTTTATTTCCTCCTGGTAGCAAACACTTCAGTCTTCACAGTATAGAAAACTTCCTTCTGTATTGCATAGTGCTCATTTAATTTCTGTAACTTTTTGTGGTGGGTGCACCACAGCAGACTGACACTACTGCATTGATTTTGCTGACTTTTAGTCTCAATGTGTGTTCTTTAATGATCTCTTTAATCTTTAAACAAAAACTATTATGATCATTTAGATGTAATGTTAGTTTTCATTATCAGTATGTATTTTTAATAATAATACCTGCAATAAATAATCTCTGTTTCCTGTGGTCTTGTTTGAGAAGTGTTCTCAACAGCAGCATATTGTGTAGTGACTCCCCACATTTCTTACACCTGTTTGAATGTATTATATAAGAAAAAAATATTAATATCACTCCTATGCTTTATTGTAAATCAGTGTTGGTTTTAGTTAATATGATTTCTTTAGATGCACCTAGAAAACTTTACAAGATTTGTTAAGAAATAGATATGAGTTTATTTCAGGTCATGTTTATGCCTACTGAAAGTAGCTTTTTTTTCTTTTAAAGAAAAAAAAATGTCTGCAAACTATAGAGGACACTGGATAATGTGATGTTCACAAGAAGCTTGCAGACCAATGTCTGACTCCTGAAGAGATTAACCAACATCTAAACATTAGACTATACTGCTTCTTAAACTGTTCCCAAGTTGTTTCAGTACTAATGATATGTGTTTTGTTTACTGGATAATTATTTATTTTCATGTGTGCTTACTGTATCAGAAACTTCTTGATCTATGTATTTGGATGGAATCTGTGAACTACATATAGATCTGTTTTTAAAAAGTGTTGTTTCTGTTGTTTTACTTTTTTTTAGCAGACTCCAATAGATCAGAACAGTGACAAAACTATTCTTGATGCTGGTTTCGAGCCAGGGAAGAAGAATTTTCTGCATTTGACAGACAAGGATGGTGAGCAGCCTCATGTAATGCCGGTGAGTAAAATCATCACTCAGCTACATAAGCCATAGTGCTGGGGGTGAAGAGGTGTATGTTCTTTGTAGTGCTCTTATGAGATCAGAAAATAAAATAAAACTGGGCTGTGTATTTCATATAATAAGCTTCTTTGGGAACCTTCTCAACAGACTTTGACTATGTTTACGTTGCTCCTGAATAGGACCAATTCCATTAGTAATGATTTGCTGTCATTCTATTCATCATTGTCAAATATGTATATGATGTTTGCTGCAAGTGATTTTCTAAGGTTGTATAATTAATTGTCTTCTGCATGTTCAGAGATAACCCTTAACAATGCATATTTAATCATATATCCGATCCTTTTCATCTGGGTGTTTGAAAGCAATATTAGGCCCTTCTGACATTTCTTAGAAACAGCAGCCCTGCATCCACAGCAGTTACCTGCTTCCACATTTCCTATTTACCTTTATGGAAAAATAAATACATATATAAAAGAAGAATTGGCAGTGTTGCTCTAGAAGCCACTGTTCACCATAAATTTTTTGAAATTTCCTAGTTCTCAAATGTGTGATACACACAGCTGCAATTTATTTAAACCAGGGATTGGATAGACTAGTGATACATTAAGATTTATTACTCAGCTCTTATATCCGCATAATGCTGGCCTACTTAGCCTTTGTTGTGGAGTTTAATTATCTGAAAAAGGGAAAAAACCCCATGTGTAAATATTTGTGCTCAAGACCTGAATTTAAGGGTGATTCTGAAAGAATAGTGAACTGAAATTTGTATGTCTGGAAAAAGGTCTTATTCTATATTTCCATGCAGAACACTTGAGACACAGGAGATGCTAAATTGCAAACTCACTTGTTGTGTGCGTTATGATACTGTATTTGGTTATACAGTATTCCAAAGGACCTTTCCTTTTGTCAGTGCTAGGAACAAAGTGTCAAGGCGTTGAGAATTTGGAGGGCAGAACTAAAGTTACTCTGTGTTTCTGCAGTCTTGAAAAAGTTGTGTGTTGTGCCTAGCAAAATTGATTTCTTAGCCATGAGAGAAAAGTAAAACTCATAGGTACTTCAGTAAAAATTTATTGCCTAACTTTTGCATGAAATGGGTGTGTTTATGTTTTCAGGAGGAGTCAGGTACAACAGATGACGGTGCACAAGAGAGATTTATAGGCCCCCTTCCAAGAGAAGGCTCTATTGGATGTACCAATGACTATGTCAGTCAAAGCTATTCTTATTCTTCAGTCCTGAGCAAATCAGAGACAGGTATAGTGTTCTCTGTTGTAAAGGCAATGCTAGTTTGTAATTATTTTAGCACGTTTTCAAATAGCAGCACCTCAGGGTTTTTTTTTTTGTTTTTTTTAATAAATTGCAATTTATTTTAAAAGTACCCATATCACCGCTACTTTTTCTATCATGTTTTTTGTGATATTCTCACATCACTTTAGAAATGGAAGAACTGTGTTCCATCCTTCTCTTACTTGGGACAGGGCAATTCAAACTCTGTCAGGCATCTTCCTTTGCAGTGTTTGTCTGCTCTTGCACCCGTAGTTCAGTAGTCAGGGTTGGATTAGTGAGGAGTGTTCAGCTTGAGCTGTGTGCACTCCCAGCTGCAGGAGTAGTTGATACTCTGTTCTAGAGGGGCTCCTGCCCCACCTCTGCACTTGGCCTGGGAACTTCCTGCTGTAGCCAGCAGCTGCAGTTTCTCTGCTTACAGGATGCTTCTCCAGGAGGCTCCTCCTCCATCCCCCCAGCAAGCAGGGGCTCCCCGTGGAAGGAAGTGCCGGGACACATCCTGGGAGGCTGCCTGGGTGCCTTGACTGCTCAGCAGGGCAGGAGGAGACAGCAAATGGCAGGTGTAAGGAGTACTCCTTAGAGTAACTCCTCAGAGTAACTTCATTGAGCAGGCACAAAGCTGTCACTCACATTGCACCACTTCACACCTGCTTAGGACTTTTTGACAAATAAGTTTATCTGTCACGTACCTTTTTTTTTACGTAATATAACTGAAAAGATGATTTATATAGTGTAGAGCAGTAAATAAAGTACAAATGTTCTGACTCAGTCTCTTCACAGAAAATGCCCGTGTGTGGAGTAGCTGCCTTTTCATTACTAGTATGGTACTGAGATTATTTTTTCTTCAATAGTTTTCAGAATATAAATAGGCATATTTAATTTCTTTATTACACTATGCTTCAGTATATGCTCTTTGCTTATCAGTTATTGCTAATATTGCATATTTTGAAGGAAATCTTAAAATTAAAGTTAAGATTAATAGAAGTAAATCATTTCGTTTTCAGCTAATAAAAATGACAGTTTTAGTAGTTTAGTTAGGTTTTTTAATCAGTTATTTATGGGGGAGGGTTTTGGAATAGTAGTATTGAATGGGCACTTGAGATTTTCTTTTATTTTATTTCTGTTTCTAAGACAATAATGAAACCAATGCAGATACAAATTATATTAACATCATTACTGGGATCTTTTTAGCTGACATCAGGGAATAAGTAAGCTGGTACACAATTGTTTCTTAGAAAATTCTGGTTTATTCAGGAAGATGCTTAAATCTACTATTAAAATATTTATAATTACTTGTATGTCCATTGGTGCAGTATTCAGCATTAAATAGTAGTTATTATTGTGGTCAATAAAATAGTTTCATGTCTTTCAGGGGAATTATTTCTGTTATGTGAACTATTACTCTCTGTTGCTCTCAGAAATGGTAGCATTCCTTCCATTTTTATAGTGTAAATAACAATAAATAACAACAAATGAATGCAGCTCTTAAACACTATCACAGAATTGTTTTCTTGTCAGATGTTTTAACTCTTTAAGTGATTTCCCATCTTTTTGCATTATTTCCATCTCATTATTCTTGTATTTTTAGGTTATGTGGGGCTGGTAAATCAAGCTATGACTTGCTACTTGAACAGCCTTCTGCAAACACTTTTCATGACTCCTGAATTTAGGAATGCATTGTATAAGTGAGTATATAGAATCAAAAACTTCTTAAATGTGTGCTGGTGAATATTGGTAGGAGACCCTTTGGAACTTCTGTCAAAATTTCCTTCTTTGGATACTGGAAAGCATAACTGAAGTCAAGCTGTGTAGACTTATAAATTATTTCTGCTTAAAAGCTTCAGATTTTGAGTAAAAGAGAAGTTACTGTTTGTGGGGGACAAGGTTTTTAAAGAATCTTGAAAACATCAAACTTGAAGTTCAGTTTGATACCATGTACAGTTCATGTCTTTGCAGTGAATGGCTTCAAAATTTTCCTTTGTTTTTGTTAGTTATACATTTTTAAAGAGTATGGTTACTATTTACTGCAGAAATGGAAAGCATCTGCATTTGACTTCTCCCCAGTAACAGAGCTGCAGTTAACCTCTGTGACGTGGCAGACCTCTAGAAATGTAATAAATGTTGATTTAATGCCTTTTTGAATAATGTTTTCAAAAAGTGTCAAAAATCTTGTGTTGCAAATAGATGGGAATTCGAAGAATCTGAAGAGGATCCTGAGAGGAGTATCCCTTACCAGCTTCAAAGACTGTTTGTTTTACTGCAGACCAGCAAAAAAAGGGCAATTGAAACAACAGATGTTACTCGGAGTTTTGGATGGGATAGCAGTGAAGGTAATGTGCAGCTATTAAATTGGTGTGATTTGCTTCATCTGCTGCCTGCTAGGGGCTAAACTGCAGTTTATGGGGGACACTACCAGAATAATTAAAATAATTAACTGAATCCCCTTTCTCAATGGAAACAAAATAGCCTACGTGGATGCTTTGTTGTGGCGTGTGTCTGATTTTTAAAGGAGTGTGGTCTATGAGTTTTAGGCTGTTAAAGTAGAAAGTGTTACATTTTTGTAATTAAACTGTCATTACAGTTATTAATTGTTTCGAAAGAAGTAATTCTTTAGAGGAAACTTGCTTCTGTTTTGAATCACAAATACCGATTTTGCATTTATGGAATTACCCATAATTATTGTCAACTTCACACACTGTATTTGTCTTTTTTACACTTGTGTGGTATAATTTTGCCCCATAACCTGTTGGTTTTTCCATACTCAGATGATGATAAGGAGTTGGAAGCTGAGTTTTGGAGAATCAGCACGAAGTGGGATTCTTCTAATTTCAGAAGAAATCAGAAGCAATTTATTTTATAACAGTGTACTTTAGCAGTTCTGTATTTGTCACATATTCTTGCTTATGTACACAGCTCTTGTTTATCCATAAACATTGTGAGCAAGCTGGCTGCTTATTTTTCTGACTTAATTTGAGAGGCAGCTGCCTGTGGATTTGAGCACTGGTTCAGTAGCGGGTAATGTAGGTACAGACTTAAACTAATAAGTAGTTTTTTTAGGAAGCATTTTCAGGCTGTACTCAGTACTGGGACTAATAACATCTTTTGCTCTAATTAATAATAATTTCATTTTCTAACAGCGTGGCAGCAACATGATGTACAGGAGCTTTGTAGAGTCATGTTTGATGCTTTGGAGCAGAAATGGAAGCAAACGGAGCAGGTAAGCCTGGAAAAACTGTCTTTCTCAGTGGTGTAGTATTGTGGGGTTTAGTTGGGTTTTCTAAAGATGATTGTAAAAATAATTTACTAAATTTTAAATACCATTTATTGAAATACCATTCATTATTTTATAGAAAATCTCTGGTAGTTTCCAGTTTTCTTGTTTGATGCAGCAGTTAAACTACTATAATGTATGACTTTCGAAAGTATGTTGCATCTGTTTTCCTCCCCCAATTAAAAGTGGAATATTCTGAAGTTTGAATACTTAGTCTTTATTTGAAGCACAGAAACTGATTATGTAACTCCCACAATAACTTCCTTGCTGTCGGTATTTATTAGGCTTTGCTGTGCTTCTTAAATCTCAAGCTCTCCCTTCTTAATGTAGGAGAAAGTTAAGGAGTATGTTCATAGTACGATATATCCTGCTAAGTGGCCAGCTTCTTGCAGGCCAGTTTTGAGATTTGAGATTGGTAAATAGTGCTGTCTCTGGAGACACAGGAGGGGACTGCAGGGTCAGTCTGTTAACAATACTTGCAAGATCAGGCTTGTTTTAAAACTTCAATTTGGTGCTTTTGTAGTCACTTAAGACGTGACTGTAAAGGACACTGAAGCTTATGTAACATGATTTGAGAAGCTCATTTGTTATGTGTTTTGGGCAGGGCAAAATAAGAAATCAGGAGATGGATGTCCTGCTGGGGAATGGTATTTTAAAGGTGTAGCCGTGCGATTAAGACTTCATTTTTAAAAAGGCATTTTCTTGTAAAACTAAAGAAATGTGGTATTGGTTATGTTTTTCAATCTGTGTTGCTGAATCTATTTGTTTCAGGCTGATCTTATAAATCAACTGTATCAAGGCAAACTGAAGGACTATGTGAGATGTCTAGAGTGTGGCTATGAAGGCTGGAGAATCGACACTTACCTGGATATCCCTTTGGTCATCCGGCCCTATGGCTCCAGCCAGGCGTTTGCTAGCGTGGTGTGTACTATTATGCTGCCTAATAGTGCATCCATACACACATAGAATACATAATGCCACAGTGGTATAATTGGTTCCGTGGTAAGTATCATCCTAGATACTCCATCTTGGGGTGTTCGTCTTTGTGCAGTGAACCAGCTAGCAAGTTCTAGAAGATTTTTTTTTTTTTTGGCTTTTTGGTTTTTTTTTTGTTTTGTTTTTTTTTTTTTTCTTTTGCCCTTCAATGAGTCCTACTGGTGCATGTATAAGGGGAGGGGAAATGCAACTTTATTGCCTTAGGGCTGCAGTAATCAATTATTTTCTTCCTGATAAAATCTTCAGCATTTACTTGAGAGATTTTTATGAGATCACAAAGTTTTATTTGGGTTGTTCTTTTTATTGGCACATCTGCTAAATTTTCATAGCGTTGTTGAAAGTCTTAGTGAAAGAACAGAACATTGACATAAAATTTTTACTTTAATTGCCATGTTGTTGCTGTGCTTTTTAAAGTTCACTTCTTAAATACCATAATCCTTTTAATAAGCAATTTGATGATGATTAAAAAAATCCTGTTATACATCGATGTTCGTGGTCACTTTTGCTCCAGCATTACTGGTGCTGGCAAGCATTTATATTTGTTAGTAAATCTGTGGAAGTTCTTTTGCTTTGTTTTTTCTACTCCCTGAAAAAAAGGTGATTACAAACTGTGAAATTCCATGGTTGTGGCTTAGGATGCCTTTACAATGGAATGGAGTTGTGAGAAAGAATAAGAATAAATCAAACAAGTCTTTCAGGAAAGGTTGTTTTAAACAAACACTTGTGTGATTGACTTGTTTATTATATATTTAGTGTGCTGGCAATATTTTTAAAGCACTAATAGTCCATAGTTCTTAACAGTAATTCTGTTAAGAATTGTTAGAATTAATTTAAACTGCAGTGTAGGTTCAAAGTACTTCACAGTTTGAAACTTTAAATACCAGTCTTGAGAAGTAGTAAAGGTGAGGGATATTGATCTTGGAAAAAGGATTCAAGTTGGTAAAGTCCTTTGAATTCTTTTTAAGATTGCATTAAAATTTTCTGGAACTATACAGCTAATTGAAGCTGATAAAGATTGATATTTTATGCAGATGGCTTCCCTCTTCACATTTTAAAGCTAATTTCTGGCAATATTCCCTGAACCAAATTTTATTTGCAGTAATTTTTATTCAATAATGAGATTTTTATGATCTGTTAAAAGTAATGAAAACTATTCAGTTCATATAGTTTTATTCTGCATGTAACAATGCATTGTACTTGTGTCTCAATTGGAAAAGTTTTTTCCTTAGTGGACAAGTCTGTAGTACAATGCTAAAAAAAAGACTTTGTCCATTTGTAAAAACACAGAAAACTTGAACAAATAAGGACTTAAATATCAGATTACTTTTAGTAGTATTTGATATTTTCCCTTTCAATCAGCATTTGCTGGGTTTACTACATAGAGGAAAATAGTTTTAAGACTTTTTTTACACAAACTTACATGGTTGCAAGTTGTATTGATGCTTCAATTTTTGAACTTTTTCAGTTCATACTCTGATTATATTCAGTTGATTCTCCTCCCTGCATTTGTATGATCAATAGCAGATGTAATTTTTAGTTTTGTGGTCTTCAGCAGTGGGGAGATATGGAGGATACTTGCTTTTGGAGAAGGGAAAAATCGCCTGTTTCTAAATGGAATTCTCTGAAGGTAGTATCCTCCATTGATCCATAGATGATGGTGATTTAGTAGGTGTAGGTAAAAGGGTTTGAGTGAGAGATCAAAAACTCCACACATGCGCTAATAGGGCTTATAGAAGGGAATGTAAAACTTTTTAGACCTTGCTAGTCAGCTCCTGAGGGAACTTGCAGCAGGCGACACAACCCAAGATAGGGGATCTAAGGAGGATACTACCTTCAAAGAACTCTAGTTAGAGGTAAGTGATTTTCCATTACTTTCTAATAAGAGAGAATGGATGGATGAGCCTTAAGTAAGGTTGATCTGTAGAATGCCATTTAAAGAGTATTATCCCACTGTTCGACATTGTGTACTGTCAAAGAAATGTAGATACTTGAAATGTTGCATTCATTTATATGTGTTTTGCTTCTCAATACATGGGGGCATTGAAGAACTGGGAAGGATAATGTCATGCTTTCTTTATTTCCTAATATGAACTAATTCTGAAATTCTTCAGTGTGGTCTTTAGATTTGTATTCGGAACTTTTCTTTCTGGTTTTCCTCTCTATCCCCCAACTCCGTGCCATAAGACAGCATAGCTGCAACCTCACCAGGGCATCTCTGGGGCACTGAGATGTTGTCAGTGTGTAACTCAAGATGGTTTCTGAAAAAGTACTTACGCTATCTGCATTGTTCAAGGGCATGGTGTCAAAAAAACCCCTGAATCAGGCTTTACTGGAGGTCAGTAGAAATCTAGACATGAAAACATCCGGCTTATTTCAGGGAGGTAAAGAGATGCAACAATTCACATACTGATTTTTGTAGGTACTAGTGTTTTTTGTATAGATGCCTGAATTTAGGAGATTAGGCGGACGCTGAGATGTTTTGTAAAAAAAAAAAAATCTTAAATATTTTGCAAGATGAACAGCTGAAAGGTAGATGCAACTGGGTACTAGCAGTGATGCTGAAATTATGTTACTAGAAAACAGTGAGAGTTTTAATACCAGAAAACAAATAATGATACAAGCATTCTGGAGGTGTAGCAAATACAGTTGTATTTTGTTAAGTGTTGTTAGTTTTCAAGATCTTTTGTATTATAGCTTTTCTTTTGAGAGTGTAAGTATGTGTACAAGTAGTCCTTTTTAGGGCAGAAATCAATTTGGATTTTATGTGAACTTACTTTGTGGTGTCCTTGCCAAACTGTTGAAGGCAGAATATGGATGATGTGATACTTCCTTTTTTTTTTTTTCTTTTTTTTCAAGCTAGATCAGTAACAAGGAGGTCTTGTATTTTTCATTGAATATACTCTTTGAACACAGGAAAACTGAGCTCTGAAAATCTGAGATGGCAGTTAGTTTCTAGTTTTTTCCAAGAACAGTTTTGCCTAAGTGCCATTTGTTGTGCAACTTTTCATAAAGGTTCTACTGCTCCTATTTACAGGTTTTACAAATTTGTACATTTATGAATGCTTGTAGTACAATACCTGTCGAACTACTGACTAAATCACAATGCACTTTTATGGAGGGAAGGTTGTCTGAAGCGCCTTTCCTAAGCCAGACAGTAATTAGGTTGAATTGTTATAACACTTTAGTGTGCTAAGTGATAGAAATCTCAGAATATTAAAAAGTAAATACACTCAGAACTTGGCCGGACAAGGCTCTGAGCAATGTGCTTAAAGTTGGACCTGATTTGAACGAGGGATAAGGATCAGATGATCACCAGAAATTTCTTTCAGCCTGTATTGTTCTTCTGGTTCTTTGAACTAGAAAGAAGTTTAAATAGCTTTTGTCATACTAATCTGTGGCTTGATCACTTATGCATTATTTTGAAGTGTATGTGTAGGGAATGTTGGAAATGCTTAGTGACTCCAAGGCTAGATAACAGTTACCACTTTGAAGATACCTTCTAAGGTAACACTGGTTTCTAGTGGAGCTGCAGGGCAGTGGGTGTGTGGTGTGATAGGCTGTGCAGCTTAAAAGCTTTGTCGCTGGTTTTGCTGAGTGAACTGTCAGATAGAGTGTAGTGAACTGCACTAGAATAGGAATTGTGTTAAGAAACATCATAATCAGCAGAACTAACTTCGGTGTAAAGATTATGTAGGAGGCAAAAGAGTAAGCCTAGGGAACAGCAGTAGTCATTATACAAGGATTGAAAAATACATGGCTATTTATATAGCTCTAAAGTAATGAAGGTCCCAGGAGTTTTAATCAGGCCTTTCAAAGCACAGCTCACTATGTGTGGTAAGCAGTGAAACCTCAAGAGTGATATAATAATACTTCATTGCATTCTCAGGGGTCTAAGGCATCATCACTTCTTGCCTTATGTAAAAATTTATAGTGTGTTTCCTTGTTAAATTGCACATCACATGAATCTGCATAAGCATTACTCAGTCACTAATGTCCCATCCTTCTTATATTCCCATTATATTCCTGTTGATACATGAGCTGCAACTTTCTTCTTACACTTGAAATATATTTTTATTGCCTTAGCTGGCCTTTGGCTCATAAGAGAGAGTTCTGTCACTGTGATTATTATGTCATTATGTGATGTTTTCTGATTCATGTTTTCTGTGGGCTATTAACTTTTTTGCTTTCATTGAAATAGTTCTGAATAATAGTCAAAATACAGTAATACATTTCTTCTGCTTTCTAAGCGGGTTCTAACTTGTTTAGTCTTTTTTCTTACATTTTAGGATGAAATTCCTCACATTTCAGTACATAATCTCACTAAAATTAGTTGTTTGGGGCCCTGGAATAAAAAGCAGCTCAGCCTCTGTAGCATTTAGGAAGTAAAGACAATAGACAGCAATTCAATTCAGACTCCAAAAGATTTTCACATGTCTAGAGAGTCTCTGCCCTAGAGCTGTGATTTCAGGGCTGTTCAAAGGCCTTTCTAGCTGGGTCAAAAAATGGTAAATTGAGATAACTGCCTTCATTGTACAGTTGTTCTCTGGGGTTTGGCAGGTTTTTCATTTGTGAATAGTTGTCACCTGGAATAGAGTCCTTTTTTAAAAGTCCTTTCTCCTAGAACAGCAACAAAGCTTTTGTAAAATATTTGCTTTGTTGTTCTCACTGCCTGCCTCAGTTCTTGGAAAGAAAGGAGAAACGAAGAACTGGGGGTCTTTTGAAGATCTTGGCATATCCTTGAATTGTTCCCAAAGTGGGACTTGCCAAACAACACGATTCAGATACCAGTCTTAAGTTATTTGCCAGCCACTTAACAACTGGTGAGTTTACTCTGCCCAGTTAAGACCCTTCTTACTTATTCAGACTTCAGGGGAAAAGCCACAGCCCGTCGTTAAGGGACCATGATTTTAAAAACATTATTTCTGTGCAAGTTCTATTTGTATTCACCTCCACGGTGAACAGAGAACTTTTGGCTTCCCCTTGGAGTTCCAAAACCCAGACCCTTTTGGCTTGAAAGATGACTGGGTTGTAAGTTTTAACTTTAAAATCTCTAGGTAAAATTCTTGACTGAACCTGTCTCAATATTCTTAGTGAATTTTGTTTGAACAAGTTTGATCTCAAGTATCTACAACTTAATGCGCAGTGTCATTGCTGTAGATTTTATTAGGGAGAGAAATAATAATCAGTTTGGTTGTATTTTGAATGTTGTTTGCTGTAGTGAGGAGCAAAGTAGAAATCATTGAATTCCCAGATGTAAGCATTAGTAACAGTACTTCTGGGTTTTTTTGAACTACCCCAAACTAGGCAGCTATCAGAAGACAAAATTCCTGTTCTTGGTTTGTTGCCTCATAAAGTTAAGCTAGGGAACTAGTTCTGTCTTTATAAGAGATGGTCATATCTGATTCTCACTCCTTTGGGAGCAAAACTCAAATACTCTCCCTCCGTCCTTTCCCCACCTTTCACTTAAAAGTAGTATCTTCAGGTGTATTTTCCTAAGACCCTTTGTAGAACAGGACTAAGGCTGTCTTCATTAAAGGCATTGAGGAACTGAGTATAATTTTTTTCTGTCCCCTCCTCCTTCCCCCTCTAACTATTGGATGGTATCTCTTGGGAAAAACTCCTGTAGAAATGCAGAAGGACCATCTCAAAGTTATGGGAGAACAGGGACAAGGCAGGGTTAAAAAATAAGCTCATTTTCACAGCAGATGACACTACAGACATGAGTAAGTGTGATGTGCAAAGTAACAGGAGTAAATGTGACTTTATTAAAACAAAGACATTTGGGATTCATCAAGTACTGAATGAGATATGGTTAACAATAATTGTGGTTTTACTGTTTGCCTTGGGCTGGGTAGAAAGATTGGTTTCTGGTCAAGTTTACCTGAATATTGTGTCTCTACCAAAGTTTGTCAATCAAATTCTGGTGGTAGATTTAATTGAAGTATTTGTATATGTTTGCAATCTCATTGTAAATTATACCTGCATAGTAAACACTCTTTAAAAATGGGGTAACATGTTTTTATTCTTAGGAAGAAGCACTGCATGCTTTCATTCAGCCTGAGATCCTCGATGGCCCAAATCAGTACTTTTGTGAGCGATGTAAGAAGAAATGTGATGCAAGGAAGGTAAAGACTGGTCAAATGATTAGCAAAAATTACTTTTACTAGATACCAATCCTGATAACAGGAGCATAATCTTGTCCTTGTTTCATTTAGGGTCTGCGGTTCTTGCATTTTCCATATCTGCTGACATTACAGCTGAAGAGATTTGACTTTGATTATACCACTATGCACAGAATTAAACTCAATGATCGCATGACATTTCCTGAGGAGTTGGACATGAGCGTCTTTATTGATGTTGAAGATGAGGTAAAATATTTGGTTTCAGAGAGAAGTATTTAAGTTTCTTAAAGTTTCTCATTACGAAAATCAAAATTTCAGTCTTATAACCCCGTTTTAACAACATTGTTCATCTACATAAAATGTTCTTTAGCCATAGTGGTGCTGTAATTTGAAGATTGTAAATCTGTCCATGTGGATTTTTTTTTTTTACTATTGCAAAGGAAACATGTTCTCTCTCTAGCTGTGGTTCCTGCTTCCATAAAGAAACCGTTTCAGATTTCTTAAATCTTCACTTAAGATATGAGTCTCAGGGCTTCTGCATACATACTGCATTTCCAGAATGGAAGATTTTTCTGAAACTTGGGTCTGAATCTCTTGGTAATAAGAGGTGATGTAAAGTTTCAAAAATGAATGCTGAAGTTAGTCCAGAAATCATTAGAGATTAATTCCTTTCCTCTGAATCAAAATGTAGTGTATACTCTAGAAATAAGACTTCAAAAATTTTATTTTTCCCATCTTTCTTCTGGCTTTTTACTCTTCTGGTTTTGAGCAAAATTCATGTCCTGCAATTACCAATTCACCAAGAAGTATTTACTCTGCATTCTGCACTGAAGACCAAAGTTATTCCTCTCATTTCATTCCTGAAAACATTTGTTGGCTTGCACTGATGTAAGAGAAATACTGCCTGGATATGCATATGGAGAGGCTTTTCTGCCTCTTATCCAAACCTTTGTCTTAGGAAGTGTGCCGTGTAGGCAATTTGATACCTCTCAAAATGTCACTGAGCGGGGGGGATAAATGACAATGAAGAATGATCTGGGAGAATAGAACTCAGATAAAATTTAACAACTGTCAGAAAATCAGAATTACGCATAAGCAAGAGCATCAGGTAAGAGACAAATATACTGAGTGAGTTGCATTCATAGTGTTGATGACACCGTACTTTTAACTAGTAGAACACTAATCAGTCTTACTGTAATACCTTGGCTCAGTCCAATGAGTTGAAATGGAAAAAAAAATTCTTTTATTGTGATTGAAAATATTTTCAGTCAGTTCTGGTTAACAGGGCCATGTTACAACAGGTTTGTTATTTGATGTTAGGCTTCCAGGTACTGGATGGAATTAGCTAGTGCAGGGAGTAGGCTAGTAACAAATACAATCTTGCCAAGTCTGAAAGCTGCTAATTACCATTCAGTTGTACACAAAGCCCAGGAATATTGAAGAGGTGTACTGAAGAAAAGTCTGTTCTTGGTGCTGAGTTGCAGAGGTCTCTAGGATTTTGAGGAATTTAACTGTTTTGCAGATTGGATTTTTTTTTCATTTCACACTGTTATTTCTCATTCCATGTAACTTTCAATGTTGTATAATGTTAGTATGTATGTCTTATTTTTAAGAAGTCTCCTCAGACTGAGAGTTGCACTGATAGTGGAGCTGAAAATGAAGGCAGTTGTCACAGTGATCAGATGAGCAATGATTTTTCTAATGATGATGGAGTTGATGAAGGAATCTGCCTTGAAAGCAATAGTGCAGCAGAGAGAATCTCTAAAGCTGGCAGTGAAAAGGTATGTTTAATACTGGTGTGTTAACTTGATATCTCTTACTTGAACAGTGTTGCACTACACTGCTTCCTCTATTGCTCATTCTGCCTCTGTCCCACGAGGATATAGGACTAAGGGTGGGCAGGAGGCTGGAAGGAGGAACATAGCTGGCAAGGCTGACCTGGATTCACCAGAGAGATCTTCCATGCCATATGCCCTGCTGTGTAGCATCATGCTCACCAGGAAAAACTGGGGTCTTTCCCAAATAGCTGTTGCTCAGAGACTGGCTGGGCATTAGTCTGCTGGTGGGGGGTGCTGAGTAACGCCTTCGCACCACTGCACTCTTAATTTTTTTTGTGTTTCCTTTATTTATTAAACTGTCACTGTCTCCAACCACAAGTGTTCCCACTTTTGCTCCTCTGATTTTCTCCACCATCCCATTTGAGGTGGGGTAGTGACTGACTGGCTGGAGGGATGCTTTGTTTTTGGTCAGGGTCAACCTATCACAAATGTAAATGATAAAAATATAATTAATTCTGATATTGGGAGCGGGGTGAGAGGTTGGGAGTGAGTTTATTCAAATTCCAAAAACTGAACCTCTACAACAAAGGAAAGAATTCAACTGATTTGGAGGTCACGTGAGAATAAAGGTCTTCCCAGCTTGTCAGACTGAGAATTTCCAGATAAGTGGTTTCGGCAGCAGACCCTCAAACTGAAGACTGTTTTGTCTGAGCAATGAGCAGTGTTTTTTCTTTATGGCCAGCTGTCAAAGGCCTACCAGATTTAGCTGCAAAAGCATCTTGCAGCTAAGTAAGAGAAGATTGGAAAATTTGATCAGTGGTATAGATGAGAGCAAGGGTCTAAATGTTATATATTCCTTCAGTCATCTTAATATAAAAGGAACTGAGCAGCAAGTCAGTCCAAGATAGTAGTCATCCTAACAGTGGAACATAAAGGTTGGCAGAGATCACTGATAAACTTGATTGAGTTTTCATCAAAAACTTTATGGTAATGTCTACAATATGTACTTCATGTATTGTTGTTCAGTGAACTCATCTGAAATTAGGCCAGTAGCTTTTATTTAGACTTGTTCAGAAGCTTTTTGGCTTCAGCTGTTGCTTTCGTAAAGGCTGACTTGCATTTTCATCTCCACATCTGGCCCTGTTCATATTTACCTTGAACCATTTGAGAGAGTTTTTTGGTATGTGTTCTGAATACTGTCAGTATTATTTGGAAAAAATGAAAAAATTAATTCCAGTCACTTGACTGGAACAAGACCAGAATATTTTAATGTATCTGTAGTGCAAGTGGGATATCCAAGTATTGACAGTAGCTTTGGCCAATTACTTCATACTACTTGTTCTCAAGGCAAACAAGCTGTCATGCCAAGCTTTTTTGGTTTGGATATCTTAATAATGAATGTAGGATATGCTGAGAATATACAGAATGTTTCCTCTGCATAGTCTAAAAATATCCTTGTAACACTTGTGAGTCAGTATTGTTCAGTTTTATTTTTTCATTTATATGCAACACTGAAGGTATGAAACACGTAGTGCCCTGTGTTTCCATCCATTTATCTATAAAAAAAAAGTGTGTGACAGCAAGTGTGGAAAAGGGTGATAGCAAATAGACCTAAGCTTTGTTGCTACAAACTCCCATATAAAGTTTAGCATATCAGAGCTCTGATTTTGTTCCGTGCCTATTGCATTAGTTAATTTCTCTTACATAGATCCACTCTTTGCATCCAACTATTTTACATACCTGGATTTGTGTCATTGTTTTAAAACTTTTTTAAATGACCATTTGCTTAGCTTTTCTTTACTGGTTACATATCACACCTTTTTCTTCTCTCCACAGGGTTCTTTACTGTATGAGCTCTTTTCTGTCATGGTTCATTCTGGCAGCGCTGCTGGTGGCCATTATTATGCCTGTATAAAATCTTTTAGTGATGATCAATGGTACAGCTTTAATGATCAGCATGTTAGCAAGGTAAAACCAGTATTTTTAGTTATCTCTGCTACCCATAAATGAACCAATAACTTTCTGTTTTGCGGTTTTCTACCTAGCTACACATAAAATCAGCTTCATTATATGTATTTCAAGTATTTACTTGATTTCATCCTCTCATCCTATAGTTCTGCCATATACATATGTTTCTCTCATTAGGTCAACTGATTTCTAGGGTTTTGGAGTTTTTTAATTTATTTATCAGTGTATTTTTATGTGGTGGGGAAAGGAGTGTTTCTCCTTGGCAGAGAAGGTGGGATGGGCTCATAAAGAAGCCTTTATTCATTTACAGACCAGGCTGGATTTAGAATTTTGCCTTCTGTACATGTGAAGAAAATTTCTTGCTTAGAGAAGTGTATTTGTAGATCTGTTACAGCCCAGACTGCGCTGTTAAACCTGTCCAGCTGATGCAGATATTCCATGTATCATCCATAGGTATTGCTGCAATCTTACTGTATATTTTTCCCTAAGAAGTTCCTACTTTAAAAAATGTAAAGTATATTTGCATTCCTTGTAAAACGGAGAAGCAGATCACTTTGAAATTGTTTTCGGAAGTCAGCAAATAAGCAGAAATATTTAAAAAATTAGAATTATTAATGCAGTGTGTTGTGTAATGCCAGGTTTCCGAGTGAGAATAAATGCATCTCGATTAGCGCAAGTTTCTCAAATAATCTTTAAATTGATTTTCTGTTAGATAACTCAGGAAGATATTAAGAAAACATACGGAGGATCTTCTGGAAGCAGAGGCTATTATTCCAGTGCTTTTGCTAGGTTAGTAGTACCGTAATGTTACTTTTTTTTTTGGTAGTGTTTTAGTGTAATCAAATGAATGGCCAAGGTGCATGTGCTTAACATGTTAGCTTAAAATGAATAGCAGATGCTTCAGATAGTTGTAAGAGCTACCCTGACTGCTGTTTCAGATCATTATAACAGTGTGATATTTATTTTTGAAAATCTTTCTTGGTTAGTGTATTACTAAGAT
Source organism: Dasyornis broadbenti (assembly GCA_013397935.1). Classification (NCBI taxonomy): domain Eukaryota; kingdom Metazoa; phylum Chordata; class Aves; order Passeriformes; family Dasyornithidae; genus Dasyornis; species Dasyornis broadbenti. Next base: position 796,741 of record VZRN01003359.1, read on the forward strand.
ATGACATAGCTCCTTACTGAAAGGTAAAAACACCAAAGCAGATTCTGAAGCCAATATTGTCTCCTGTGTGATAAACTCAGATATTTATTTTCTTGCCCCCAGCTCCACAAATGCTTACATGCTGATATATAGACTGAAAGATCCATCAAGAAATGCAAGTAAGTTAGACAGCTGGTTTTCTTTAAACTTGAGTGTTGCATGTTATGATTTTTCCCTGTTATGAAATAATGTCATAAAATACACTAATCTACATTAAGTGCAATATTTATTTTATCATGATACAGATGATAGCTGGAGGTTTTTTTAATCAACTGATTAACTTTATAGAAAAATATTTACCTTTATCTTAAAAGAAAGGATCAAGAGCACTCAGCAATCTTTGTGTATTTCTTTACAACAGCAAAAGTTCCCTTCCTGATACTGGAATCTTTTGCTACTATCACTTTCTTGTGTTGCTGATAATATAATTAAGGGGAATAAGAGGCTGACTTCAGTTTAACTTACATAATAAAAAAGAGAACAGGACATGGTGTAGTGGGAAATTGGGGTGGAAGAGAAAAAAGTGGGAAAAGGCAGGATTAGATAACTCTCAAATATACCTATAATGCCTAAAGTGTTGCTTGCTGTGGAAAAACTGTATTTTTTTAAACTATTGCTTTGTTTTTGCTGGCAGAGTTTCTTGAAGCACATGAGTATCCAGAGCACATTAAACAATTGGTACAGAAAGAGAGAGAATTAGAAGAACAAGAAAAGAGGCAACGTGAAATTGAACGCAACACATGCAAGGTTAGAATTTCTGCTGGATTGAGTAACAATACTTTGCTAGTGGGAAATGTTTCTACAGTAAATAATGCTTTTTTACTACAATACAAGGACTCCTTTGTGATAAATGTTTGTACTAACAACTCTTTTGAATGAATTGCACTCCTGTTGTAAACCTGTACATAGTGCAGGCATCTGTTAAGAGGTATTCACCAGACATTTTTGTTGAATTCATGTCTTGCATGTGGATTTGAATTGGTATTAAAACCAAAACAAAACTAGTTAATCTGGCATCACTTATTTTCAGCCAAGTTAGTTCCAAAGAGTGTGTAATGCTGCGTGTTAGGTGTTTCATACTGTTCAATCTTTTTGTATTGTGACCCCTTACTTTGTGAAGTGGTGTTTCTTAAACGTATTTTAAATAGTTATTTGGCAGAAAGAGCAGAATCTTTTCCAACCCTGGATTCAATAGCAACAAACAAAATTGGTCCTCGGTGCCTTACAAGCGTGGCAGTCAGCTGGTCTATCTGTGAATCAAGTGACTGTTTTATGAGGAAGTTCTCTGTCTGCAGAATGTGTAACTCTCTGTGTAAAAAAGGGATTCCAGATTTGTTGTTCATACATACATTTTGCTTTGGAGCATTTGCTCACTCCCTATGGCTACAAGATGTTCTGGTTATAGAAGTTGTACCCTAGCTTGCAAAAAAAGAAAAAAGATTCAGATATACACATATACCTCGTGTTCCTTTGACATTTTCTGTCTGGAGTTGTGTAACCAGCTGAAAGGAAACCATGCCATAGCTGAAGTAGAGTTAAAGATGTATTTCATATTAGATTGTTTGAATATGGTGTTTTCAGCTTAAATGTACTCTAATTGGAAAGATATTTGAAAATGCCTTCAGGATCATTTTTCTTCCTTTTGTATTTCATAGATTAAATTATTCTGCATGCATCCTACAAAGCAAATAATGATGGAGAACAAATTGGAAGTTCATAAGGACAGAACACTGAAGGAAGCTGTGGAAATAGCTTACAAGGTATGCTGTGTGTAACAGGGTAGTTTAATTGTTCAATGTAGTTTTTCTGTTGTGTCTTTAGTTTTTAAATTTCTAATACTGTGTGAATGTTTGGGAGGGCTTGGCTATGGGGTTTTTTTGCAAGGGGTTGGTTTTTGGGGGCTGGTTCTTGGGAAGTTCTATGGTGGTTTTATTTGTTTTGGTTTTTTTAAAGATGTTCTAGTCAGCTGTTGGCAACCCGTTTTCTGCCAGTAGCCGTCAGCTGATTGCTGATTGGAGTGATACAATTTTAAAAGGCAGTATGATCTTCCATACCCTTATTTTAAAATCAGACAGTGAGAGTTGCTATTAGACTCACCATGGCCTCAGGAAGTTGAAAGAAATCCAAACACTTTTATTTGTGTTGTGGTAAAAATGTTGTATTAGATACAAATAACAGAGTTCTCAAGAATCTTCCTGTGTAGTTAATACCATGGCATCTGTTGATCTCTGCCCTCCACAAACAGGTGGAAGCTGAAGATAGCAATTTTTGCTCACCTGCTTGTACTCTTTGGTTGTTGCCATATATATCTTTGATTGGGAGAGCACCAACAAGGCACTTACAGATTTGGGATGTGTTAACATCTCCTTGAGATGCACAGAGGATAATTAGTGGATATGACTTCCTCAGACCTCTAAGATACCATTTGGTATAACTCATAGGCAATGTATTCCTCTGAAAATGCTTCTGGGACCTGCCTTCATGTGCTTGTACACATGCTTTTCAAAATTCCTTCTTTTCTGCATTTTGATGCAGGCTTCTGTTTGAATTTGGAAACATGTATATATATTGCATGTGTATATAATAATTATGACGTGTTTTCTAAAACCAAATTGACTTGGGAATTCAAAGGATTCCTGGATGTACACAGAGTGAGGTATTTGTAGCTTGCAAGTTAAAAACTAAACTCACAAATAAGCTGTTACTAAGTGTTTGAGGGGTTTTGTGTGTGCATGTTTCAGTTAATGGATTTAGAAGAGGCTGTTCCTTTGGATTGCTGTCGCCTTGTCAAATATGATGAGTTTCATGACTACTTGGAGCGATCTTATGAAGGAGAAGAGGATACACCAATGGGTTTGCTGCTTGGAGGGGTCAAGTCAACGTACATGTTTGACTTACTGTTGGAAACAAGAAGGCCTGACCAAATTTTCCAGTGCTATAAACCTGGTGGTAAGACATGTAATTACATATATGATTTTAGTCTATCCTTGTCTATATTGTGTGATGGCACAAGCACAGATCTTCAGTATGAGGTGTTGAAAACTAAAACTAACTTTTACAAAGTCAATATTCAGAACTACATAATGTGTTGTGCTGCTAACTTGTTTCTGATTGAATGAAGTCTAAGGTATACTAAAATTTGTCAAACTGGAGCTTTTTATCTTTTTTGGCATTACGTTTGATGAAAAATTTAATTCTGAAATTGGACTGCTTTTCAAGTTCTTACAGTTTGTATTGATGCAGCTCCTTAATCATTACATCAGACAAGCATATATGTGTTTTCTTTGCTTTTTGAATTTTCTCTGTGTGTATGTATGTGACTTTTTTTTTTTCTCCTCCCTACAGAGGTCATGGTAAAGGTTCATGTAGTCGACCTAAAGACTGAGTCTGTTGCTCCTCCAATAAGTGTGCGAGCTTATTTGAATCAAACAGTTTCAGAGTTTAAACAGCTAATTTCAAAGGTAATCTACAGTCCTTAAGGACTTGTATTAAAGTCATTCAGTGTGACTGTGAAAATGTGTCATAATTTAAAAATCTAAAATGAGAGCCTGCACTTTTTGTGGTCATGCTATCAGTCCTGTCCAATTGAGTTCAGTTAGATGTTACAGTTGAGCTTGGCCATCTGCTCACTCCTGCTGAAAGGAGCAGTCTGCTTCTTGCTGCCATCCAGAGTTAGTATCTTTAACAGCCTCACTGAAAGTCCAGCTGGTGACAGAACTAAAGAACTGTTACCATACAACTTAACCAACATGTACCTTCCCCCAGCTTCAGTATTTGAAACTTAGCATCCAAAACTGTCCATGTTCTTTGTACAATCTCTCCTTTTCATCCCAGCAGCTGCTTGTTACTAAAATGCAAACTGATTTTTACATGGTTTTAAACCAAGGGACGTGACTGCTTCCATTGCATTGGAAGACAGAGATTTCATTTGCTCAGTTCTGTATAAAATAATTCAGTGGTTGGTCTAACTTCATAATATTTGTTATAAAACATAATTCCAGCAATTTGAGTTCAATTTGAGTCTAATTAAGAATTAAGTGAACACTCTGCAAAACCTATTGCTTGAGAATGTATTTTTTGTTTTCAGTTGATACATACATTAAAGTATGTATTTTCCAGTTCTCTGCAAAGCCAGGTCATTTTATGCATCTAATCTTTTGGAAAAACTGATACTTGCTACATATTCAAAGGGTGGAGGAAAGGCACTGGGACTGAACAGGTTTTGGAGGTTTCCCTCCACGTTGTCTTTTGCCATTTAGAAGTTGATAAACAAACCTGCTCCTTTCCCTGTGAATAATCTCAAAAATGAAGCACTTGTTTCAGTATTTGAAGGTATGTGTAATGTACATGTTATCTTCCTGTCCATGTCTTGTTTTAGGCTACACACCTGCCCCCTGAAACAATGCGGGTTGTGTTGGAGCGTTGCTACAATGATTTGCGTCTTCTGAATGTTTCCAACAAAACACTGAAAGCTGAAGGCTTTTTTAGAAGCAACAAGGTACATCCTCAGGTTTTTTAATTGTTCATTCCTTGTTTTTGTAGACTTACCTGTTGTGTTGTAAAAAGCATGGATGTATGTATGGAATTGATAATGGATAACTATCACCTATTTTGCTATGTAATGTGTGAGGTTTTATGTGCCCAATACTGTGGAGGGGATGAATACTATAGGCTATATATGAAACCAAGTGTGCATGAGAGAGAGTGGATTGAGAATCAGCCATCTGGTTGTTACTCTGGTTCAAGTGATGCTGAAGTTAACAGCTTTATGATAAAGACTCTTTAAAGTCAAGCATTCTTAGGGAACAAAGGCTGATATGTTGCTATGAAATCCACCTGGATGTGTTTTCTAAACGATCTGAACAACTGTACCTGCTCTCAGTATTAAACTTCTTAAAAAATAAATGTCAACACTAAAAACAAGTTTTTAGTGGGTTTCTATCTTAAATTCAGTGGTTTTTATTATGCAGATTCCCCCTAGACAATTTTTATTATTTTTTAGAAAAATACTTCTAATAAGTGTTTCCAATAATAGCTGTGTAATACATTCAGAAAGAAAGTCACTTAGTACTCAAATAACTTTAATGTTTTAAATGGATACATTGCCCTTGTTTACTACAGTAGAAGTAGCACATCTTTTAGCACATTTTGCATATCTTCTATCTCTGAAGTTTAAGCTAAATATTACATCTTCTTGATGGAGAAAGATTAGTGAAGGCTCTGGGTCATAGCTGACCAAAACAATGACATTGAGTTTGTTACTCAATTACTTTGAGCCCTTTCGTGATCAGTGTCACTGCAACACAGAGCCCTTTGACAAAGGGAAAATAGACAATTATTGCTTGCACATATATGCATTTGTTTTCTAGTACGGTATCATAAGAAAGTTTCAAAGACAGACTGTCCTCTGGTTGTGGGACTCATTGCTACTGAACAGGTTTGGGAGGTTGCTATACAACTAATGCTATGCACAGGTGAAGGGTGCACATGGACTGATTTATGAATCCCCTTCTGAACATAAGTGTTCGTTGCAGCTGGTCAGTCTGGTTGCAACTCACTCCAATCTTAACATGATTATGAAAATAATGAAAAATGAAGTTGTTGTTATACTACAGACTCCTTGGTCTATCTTTTACTAAGCATGTATTTTAACATTTAGATAAAACGTAGAGTTTCCTGATAGCATTTTTTCTAATGTGTGCTCAGTCCTGTCTGTTTGCTGGTGTTGCATTTATTTAAAATAACACCACCTGATACAGCACTTGTTTTATGTTCAGGTTTTTATTGAAAGCTCAGAGTCTTTAGACCGCCATGTGACGTATACAGACTCTCATTTATGGAAGCTTTTGGATCGCCATGCAAACACAATCAGACTGTATGTTTCATTGCCAGAGCAAGCTCCTGGATCTCAGTTTAGACGAGCGCTTTATCAGAAGTCTAGTGGAGGTACAGGCAACTTGGATGAACCTTGTGAAAGAGTAAAAGGACCTGTAGGTAATATGAAATCTGTAGAGGCAATTTTGGAAGAAAGCACTGAAAAACTTAAAAGCTTGTCCCTGCAGCAACAGCAGCAGCAACAGGAGGGAGATAATGGAGACAGCAGCAAAAGCACAGAAGCCAGTGATTTTGAAAACATTGAGTCACCTTTAAATGAAATAGATTCTTCAGCATCAGCAGAAAACAGAGAACTTGAAAACCAAACTCAGATTTCTGACCCAGAAAATCTGCAGTCCGAGGAACGGTCGGACTCAGATGTCAATAACGACAGGAGTACAAGTTCAGTGGACAGTGACATCCTGAGCTCCAGCCACAGCAGTGATACTTTATGCAACGTGGACAATGCCCCTCTCCCCCTGGCTAATGGACTTGATTCTCACAGCATCACAAGTAGTAGGCGATCAAAAGCAAATCAGGGGAAGAAGGAAACCTGGGACACAGCAGAAGAAGATTCTGGAACAGACAGTGAATACGATGAAAGTGGCAAGAGCAGAGGAGAAGCACAGTACATGTACTTTAAATCAGAACCCTACACTGCAGAGGAAGGTTCAGGAGAAGGGCAAAAATGTATGTATTCTTTTTAAGTGCCTTAAAATAATTCTGTGGATTTTACTACTGAATTCAGATGCTGTGTTAAATTCTGATGGCAGTAATGAAAAACTTGATTATAATGTCAAATTAAAGCTAATGCAAGTGCAAAGACAGGATGTGATGTTCAGCAAAAATCTAGCCTAATTTTGATCTTGTAATAAGTGATTACATCTATGAACAGTGTCTTGGTTTTTTGTTTTTAAGAAAATGAACATCTCTTTGCATGTATTGATAGTGTTCCCTGGAGAGCAAGATGAGCTGTCTTCAGCGAAAGGAACATAGTTGCATCTGATGATGATGATTCACCTGTTTTGGAATGCACTTATTTAATGTGGTTAAACTAGCATATTTCTATTACCATTTAGCATATTTCTATTACCATCTAGACTACTAAACCTGAAAAGCCCTAGTCATTTGACTTTACAAAGAAAATTCAAATATACTTGATATTGACAATTTAATTCACTAACTGAAATACAGTGGGTACAGTGAGGCATATGGCTGACATGAAAATGTCCAATCAAGTTCAGTGTAAAAGCCTAAGTGGTATATAATTGTCATAAAAATAGATCATTTCAACAGTGCTCTGTATCTGCATGTGCTTTATAACTAACAGAATAATAGTTAAAGAATAGTAGGATACAAGGTAAATATTTTAAAAGGCAGAGGCTTTCATGTCAATCCAGAAACCCTGACTGTAATAGATAAAGAACTTCTCACAGAGAAATTGATTTACATCTACTAAAGTTTTGATAAAATTACTCTTTTAGCTTGGAATGGTCTTCCTTTGGGGCTAATTTTGCACTAGTTTCATTTTTCCCTGTTTTGTTTTTGTAGGTCTAGTTGGATTCAGGAATTACTTGTCTGCAGTAATTTTGATGTTATCATAGTATACTGTGTAAATGATTATCCTGAGGGGAAAGCTTTTATGTATTTTTAGTATAATTCAAATAATTTATTTGTTCAGTTCAATATTCTAAATAGTTTGTTCTAGAGCGTCATGACATTATATAATCACAACATAGTTCGTAGTGAAGTACAAATTGCATCTATTAAGAAACATAGTTTCTAAAGATAAACTATTCCCTTTACTTTTCAGAATTTCATATTACTACAGCTTTTCCGTAATTACAACATTATTCCGTGAAAAAATCCCTTAATCTAGACTTGAGCTTGCTTTGTGAAATCCTGTGGCCTTCCAGAACACAGAATTAACCTAACTTTTTAATCCTGAAAGCCAGGAAGGAAAATAAAAGGGTTTGAGTGGCCTGTGCCTGGCCAGTCCCAACACCAAAATAATTCTGTCTCCCTTGGGGCTGCAGGGGAAGGCTGTAGGAGGATTATCTGCAATTGCTCCATGAGATTCTATTTGTTGCCTTTCTGAACAGACAGGAAACTACTTTGCTCCACTACGTCACTGAATGCAACCAGGGCAGTTTGGAACTGCTGTGTCTCCTGAAAATAGCTGCCCATAAACACTTAAAATACAGCAAAGCTTTTAAAGGCTGTAGTAACATCATCAGATAAAATGTAAATGTATCTATTAACCATAATTCAAACTTTTCAGTACTGTTTGCTGCAGGTGGTAACTCTAAATATATGGAAATTGTATGTGAGAGTACTTTTTTTTGGTAGCAAGGTGTTTCATACCATTTTTGTCTTTATTTTTGCTTAGGGCTGATGGTGCATGTTGATAAAAGAATTACACTGTCTGCCTTCAAGCAACACTTGGAGCCTTTTGTTGGAGTTCCGTCTTCTCACTTCAAAGTGTTTAGAGTCTATGCCAGCAATCAAGAGTTTGAGAGTGTTCGGCTGAATGAGACTCTTTCATCATTTTCTGATGACAATAAGGTTATTCAGAAGTTATTTTGAATCTTTAAAAATATGTTGGTACAATGTAGATAAACTTAATTTACAAAAGGAGAAATAATTATTTTAGTGTTGGTAGCGTGTTACAAAATATAATTCTGGTTTTGATACCAACTCTAAAGATATTCCCTTTGCCTTCTAGATAACTATTAGACTTGGAAGAGCCCTGAAGAAGGGTGAATACAGAGTCAAAGTCTATCAACTCTTGGTAAATGAACCCGAGGTAAGGCATTGAATATCTCAAGATTGATTCATTAAATATTAATATGTGCCTTGGCCAAGGTTTCCTTTTGAAATCTTGGAAAAAAATTAAAGTCTGTCTTTTCTTTATATTTTCCTGCAAGTTTTTCTGGATTTAGAAAGGGAGTTTGAGATTATTTATATTCCAAGTGAGCAACTGGAATTTATTTCTATCGTGTAAATGGAGAACAAGTGAATTGTTTGTTTCCCTTGAATGCATGACAGTCGCATCACATCCTTTCCAAGGAAGAAACTGTGTTTGCTCGTGGATGTGGCTTTAAGTGATGTTGATCTGATCTAATTCATCACATTCGTGTGCTGCAGACAGTGCTTATCAGGGTGGTTGTTTGGGTAATTGTCCTCTCTGCATAAGGCAAGCCTGAAACAGAAGCGTCCCTCTTGCAATAACACAGCTCATAAACTTGTTACAGCTTTTGGGGCATGAAAAATATACAAGTGATTATATAGACTGTAGTCTTGATAGATTGCAGTCTTTAGAAGTTGACTTTGTATGCACTTTAATTTTATTTTTTGAACAAAACTGCAGAATATATATTAATAGTGCGTAAGAGACTAAGCTGAACTGCTAAAGTAGGGAATAATATGAATTTGAAAGTAACTTCCATGGAGCTCTGTCTCATCCATGAAAGCCAAGAAAGAGGCATTTTTATTACCATGTGGCTTGTTTAGTTTGAAAGCTCCTTTCCCATTGTTTGGAATGTGAATGTAATGGTAGCAGCTAGCAGCACAGCACAGACAGTATTTCTGCAGAGGCATTGAGGGGGTTTGAATCCCCTGCCAGAGGGCTGCTGCTACACAAATTAGCTGTGCCCCATTTTAATTAATTCATTGCCTGTGTTGTTAATGAGAAACCTTCTACTGGTCTTTTTGCCAGGTGGATGGGACTGGTCACAAAGCATAAACGGAGGTAAATTACAGTTGTGTATTCAAAAGAATTCTGTCTTGAATCTCTTTCTATTTCTGTTCACAGCCATGCAAGTTTCTTCTAGATGCAGTTTTTGCTAAAGGAATGACTGTCCGACAGTCCAAAGAAGAGCTGCTTCCTCAGCTTCGAGAACAATGTGGACTAGACTTGACAATTGACAGGTAGACCTGATGAAATATCACTTTAAAATGTGTTTGGGGATTTCTTTCCTCTTGTGGAGAAAGAAAGTAGTGAAAGAAGCAAAAATATATTGCTGTGATCTTTGAATCAGTTTGTGAATACAAACACTAATTCAGCAATTCTTGGCTTTCATCTCATGCAGAATGAATTCTATAGGGGATAATATTTACATAGAATTGCCTATGTGCAACGTGTCTACAGTTTTAGATGTCTCTAATGATGATTTCCTTCAGAAAGGCGAACATTAAGTAAATCAATTCATAAAAAAGCCATCTGCTCTGTACATACAGGTCCAGCATAGATCTCTGCAGCAAATGGCTTGTGCAGCATCATTGTGTGTGTACAGCACTGATCTGCACTGTCTTCCCTTTACCATAGTTGAGTATTCCCTAATTAGGAAACTGTTTTCTTCCTTTAAATCCCTACATATTTATGGCATTGAACAAGTAGAACACAGACTTGCTTTCCTTGTGTTTATGAATGATTCAGCACTAAGCCAGTTAGTGACACCCTGCTGTCAGGACTATTACAGAATGTTGAACTTGTTCCTGCTAAACCTCACCAAACCTTGCATTAATGAGTTGTAGTATTTCAGCTTTGTCAGAAAATACTCAGTTTCGATCTCTGACAGTGCTAAGGTTTCATGAGCAGATAGATACTCAGTGGGTTTTTTTATCATGTATTTGTAGGTTTCGCCTACGAAAGAAAACCTGGAAGAATCCAGGCACTGTGTTTCTGGATTATCATATCTATGAAGAAGATATCAATATTTCCAGCAACTGGGAGGTCTTCTTAGAAATACTTGATGGTAATGATTTATTTTTTAATTAGTGTTGGTGATGTCTAGTTAGCTGAAATATATATGTGCATATACACAATGCCTTTGTATAATTTGTTCTAAGTCAGCACAGCAGTTCAGTCATTCAGTAGTTTTCAGACAGGATTGAAAAAACACTTCTGTCATGAAGGGCTACATTTTGGAACAGAGCTTTGGTTCATCAAAACAATTTTGGAATCAAATGTTAGAGAGCAGATTGTTTCTGAAATTCTGCTTAAATATAATCTAAAATATGCCGTTTCTTAAGAGATCCTTTGCATATACGCTTAAAATTTTGATTCTAAATGCAAAAGCATCATTTAAGGGTAAAAAAAATAGATCATGCTGTTTGTCCTCTAGATTAACAGAAGCTTAACTGTTAGTATATAGATGAAGAATGTGAATTCCATTCACTAAGGAATTTTCTTGCTAAGCATACCTGATTTAAGAAGTCTCACTTAGCTGTTAGTGGAGTATTTTGGTGTCTGTGTTCAGTTCTGGTATTGTCATTTTTTAACAGAATTGTGCCAATACAAGTATCAAAATCTGAAATGAACCTGGGAGATTCAGGAGGCCTGCAGATTCCTATGGCTATATGTATCAGCTCACACTGCAGTTAAAATTTTGCAATTTAAAAAACTTTTTATTAGATTTAGATAATTGCTGTACTGTTTCTGTAGTGAGTAGGTGTTGGAGATACAGCTTTAGACCACTGCAGCCCAGAGACAGATTATAGATTACAGGGCTTCCTGCTGTACTCTTAACAGTTTCATGCAAAACAAGCATATAATGTTAGACATAAATGTCTCAGCCACATGTTCTGCATGCTAGATTGTAAAATTATAGACTAATTAAAAATAAAATCAGCCCTTGGATATAACTCCTGCTTATCTAATTGTAACATAAACAGTATTGCTCCATCAGCCAGAGACAGCTCTGGAACCTGAAACAAGATATAAAAAAGGCTGGAGGCAGCACATACTAAAACTTTGGAAGATGGTGGGTGGAAAGAAGATTTCAATAACAAGTGTGGAGTTGGTGAGGGAAATCTAGAAGTTAAATGGGGAAAGCCTATTTTGGTAAAGAAAGTGAAGCACATGAATAAATACCAGATTGCTGAGGAAGGTCTTGTGCAAATGGCAGATCTGGAGTCAGCCTCTGGTTAGGTGGGTAGATCTTGTATGGATAACTGAGCTGAGTGTGATGGAGAGCTGTGCCCTATGGCTTCAAGGAGATTCTGCCCATGAAAAATTCCTTTAAAGGAGCTGATAACAGAAAACTTCATCTAAATCTTAGTCCTTTCCTCCTCTCCTTTTTTGTAAGTGAACTGCATGCAGCACACTGGGTTACTTACTTTGTGTATGTATCTGTAGGGCAGTCTTCCATATTAGAGTATGTTTAAGATATGGAGTAACCATAATTTAAAAGAGGATATCTTTTGTTATTAATACAATACATTTCTCTTTCTTTGCTAGGAGTAGAAAAGATGAAATCCATGTCACAACTTGCTGTTTTATCCAGGCGATGGAGGCCGTCAGAGATGAAATTAGATTCTTTCCAGGAAGTAGTACTAGAAAGCAGCAGTGTCGAAGAATTAAAAGAGAAGGTAAAATGTGTAACATGATACAAGTTTCTTGTGATGACCAAGAGCCTTATTGATGTTCTCTGGTGGGAAGCACGAAGATGTCATAGCTCCAAAAATCTTGTTGCATGGTGATTATTTTTCCCCAGGAACTGATAACCTATCCCATACCATTACCAAAGCTACATGAATTATCAACTTTACTTCTCAGTTTCACATAATGGTCTGGTATGAAAGTATTCAGCTGAATACATGCAAAAGAAGTCACATCTTGAAGTTTAAGCAGCCTGATAGTAACTGTGACCCTTAGCCTCAAAAAACATGTGAAAAAAAACCCTAAGCTATTGCTGCGTCATGTTTTTTCAAGCTAATGTTTTGTTATTCCAAAATACCAAACCTTTCGTTCTCCTCACATACAAATTTGAGAGCTGTTGCTGAGGGATGATCCTGTGTATCAAGTAGGGTGAACTGTGTTTTGGTTGGAAAGAAGTATGGCTGTGGTATGGTTTGGTTTTCGTTAAGGCCAGGACTCTCTATCAGGTAAGCAGATCTGTGTCATCCCAGCAGTAATCTGAGGTAGGAGTGTATCCTGTTGTCTCCTGTTTTGTTAATCCAGTGTATCACAGGGTTCCACTCTTGGAGAAATGTTTGTTTATGTATGGCAATACTCAGTTGTTAGGAGGCCACCCTGGATGTTGATGCCAGCAAAAATGCTGGGACCAGGATCTCTGAGAATTGGTAAATTAGGGAGGTTAGTTCACAGGCTGGGTTTGTGTTTTACACAGGCTAAGATATGGGCTGCTTTCTTATATTCTTCAGGTAGAAATGAAGTTATGACTACGGGTTTTTGCATGCAGTCAAGAATTCCTCCTCACTTGTATCCAAAGAAAGAGTTGGCTGCCCTTGTTTTCTTGTTTAAAGAATTGATGTGCAGGGAGCAATTTTGGTTTTTCTGTTCTGGTAGGAAGTGCAGGTGTGTCTTGGTGGAGGTGAATCTTAGTCTTGCTTATTTTACAGCTGTGACTGCTCCCAGATTGACTGGATAACAGCTTCCATGTCACGTAGGGAAACCTCTGAGGGTTTAACATGAGGCAGTTGGTCTCTTTGCATCTTGGAACTTGGATGTTATTAATGTTTCTATGAACTTTTTTTGTCTCCCCGTCAGTATTAAGTGTGATGAAATGCTATCACAGCAAGCGTCACTTGTGACACACACTGGTAACTTCAGAAATGTTAAAAATGTGTACTTGCCACTGTAATTTTGTACATTGGAGGACTTTCAGATATTTTGACTTCTAGATTTCAGAACTCTTGACTTTATATAGACACAAATGTTGTTTTGGAATAGTATTAAATCCACCATTTCTCTTCACAGCTAAGTGAAATAAGTGGAATACCCTTAGAAAACATAGAATTTGCAAAGGTAAGTAAGATGTTGTGTATTTTTACCTTTAAATGCCGCAGATATGTGATTATGAGTTTTATTGTATTCACTAAGTAATTGGTTTTTTCAGGGTAGAGGAACTTTTCCATGCGACATTTCCATACTAGAGATTCACCAAGATTTGGACTGGAATCCAAAAGTATCTACATTGAATGTCTGGCCCCTGTACATTTGTGATGATGGTGCAGTAATATTTTATAGGTATGTATTTCATTACAGTATAATAAACCATGCAAAAAAAAAAGCTGTAGTTAACATTTGAGGAGTGATGTAAAGGACAGGAATATAAAATACTTTTCTGTTATCTTAAAGAAAAGGTTTAAAACATTGAGCTGAAATATTTGTGCTCCTCAGCTTCTTAAAAACCTGAATATTAAATTTGAGAAAACAAGCACTGCACCCTTTTACTCAATCCTCCCTCTCAAACCACTGAAATTAAGCTAGTTGCTACGCTTGTGTATCTGGATTTAATTTCTTAAAATAGAACTATATTCCATGTGGAGTTAGTGAGAGTCTTGCTGTAGGTTTTGGAGAGCAAGGATTTTGTTTCCTGAGTTTATTCCTTTCAGAAATTAGTATGACTTCTTTCTAAAAAGTCTGTTATGATAAAAATTCTGTTAATATGAAAAATGTTGATCAGCTAGTGGCAGTAGCCCAGGGGCAGGAGTTGAGGACTGAGAGGTTGAATATTGTCATTTCTCCTAAACATGGTGGGTGGGGCAACCTCATGGACACATTATTTCTGTGGTATTTTTCATAATTCCATAGTTTTTCATAGTTTTCATATTCATAATTCATAATTCCATAATTTCCCAGTGGGAATTGGGGAGAAACAGCTGGTTAATAATGTGCTGGTCTTGATGAAAATTACTTGGGAGAACATCTGGTAGGGACTGGCTAACACACCGCTTCCAGCTGTTGGCACTGTGACCAAATAGAGAGCAGAGCTGTCTATAAAGAATGGGCGTAAGAGAGATGGAGGAGTATGGGCTTGTTTCTTCCCAAACGCTGAACGTTTCTGCTGGAAAAGCAGGTTCAGACACATTGCCTGTTTCTGCAGAAGAAAGCAATCCTTGAGACATCTTATGCTTAGTTGTGGCTTTTACTAAGTTGCTCCAAGCAAAAAAAAGGCAGAAATCTACGTATGGTTACTGTATTGATCTGAATTTGAACATATGTTTATGTTTTAGGGATAAAACTGAAGAATTAATGGAATTAACAGATGAGCAAAGAAATGAACTGATGAAAAAAGAAAGCAGCAGACTCCAGAAAACTGGACACCGGGTAACCTACTCTCCCCGTAAAGAAAAAGCACTAAAAATTTATCTGGATGGAGCACCAAATAAAGATTTGACTCAAGACTGATACTTGCTATAGCATTTTCCCTGGGGAATTTTTTTTGTTTCCAATCAAAAGGTTCACTACTACTGTGTAGTGCCATTACGGCAGGACATTCATTAGGTGTAAAGCGCTGACACCAGCACCGGCCGGGCGGGTGCCGGCCGGCAGCGCAGGGCCCCGCTGGGCCACTGTTTGACTTGGAATCATGTTGTGCACTATAGTCAAATGTACTGTAAAGCTAAAAGGGATGTGCAAATAAAAGATTAGAACTCAAAAGTGGGCGGGGAGGGAAACGAGTGGAAATTGTTGAGGACAGTGTGCACATAGTAGCTAGTGAAACTAGCCTCCAACAGGATACTCATAGCTTAATAATAAAAGCTGTGCAAAGGCCATGAAAGAATCCTTTTCTCTGTTTGTTTCACTGATACACGCATTACCTCATCAGAGAGTCTGGAGTAAATGTTAACACATTGGTTCTAGGAGAGCAGCGGGAAAGGGCCGGACATGGGAGTGCTGCAAGTGTCAGGTTTTAGAATATTCTTCCATAAAACAGGGGGGCTGAGAGGTGTCTGCAGGAAGCTGCCAGCAGGCGTTGTTTGTTTGAAGAAGTGCTGTTGTAAGGTAAAGTGGTTTTTAATAGGTTACGGAAGCCAATGAGCAGCTCTAGTATATTGCGTTCGATGTGTAAATAAAATCTGCCCTATCCATTTACCAGAACTGCAGTTCAGCTATTTACCATGCTATTTCTTTACACATATCAACATTCATTGTGTACATTTGGAAGTATAGTTGCCTATTTAAATCTGTATTCATTTTATGTTTGACTATGCTGGGTACTTTAGGGTTGTACTTCCCCTTGTTAATGAAGTTTTTGTTCTGTTCCGCTACTTTTTGTACATTTTGTTTTTAAGACTATTACAAGTTTGCATCTTCTCCACCCGCTGAAAGTCAGTTTATTTTTCCCAGAGTTGATTCCATAGCTATATGTAGTCAAATATTGGGGCAACCTCTTAACACCTCAACGTACGAACTCGGTAGTTCAGGCTGCGGTGCAAAGACTGATGCAGTCAACATGATTTCATTGCAAAGCCTAGGAACAGCAGTTTTTTGCTTTGGTCCATAAAGATCAATAGAGAACAATTCTCCATAGTTTTTGGAAAAACCACCTAATTTATAACAATCAAAAGATTTTGGTAAACTTTTTCATGCCAGATGCTGTTTACAACAATGAACATGCCAATAAAACATTTGTTCATTCTGTTGTGTTATTTTAATCATTAAATGCTGTGTTTTTTATTTAAAAAATTATGGAATTGTTTCATGGAAATACAGACTTTCCCAAGGCAGTGCTGGAATTGCAAGGCTGTGTGTTTGTGTGTATGTGCACACCCCCCCCAATGTACAGTGTTACAGGAACTGGTTTAGAGCTTGGCTGCTGCTCCTCTTTGCATTCACACCAAATTTTTCTTCAGCTGTGAGTTTTCTCTTCCAGAACTGAATTTCTCACCAGTGAAACTTCTAAGTTCCAAGTATGATTGGCAGCTAAATTCCACTCCAGAGTGAAAGGGATGTTCCATAACAGAGCCTTTAGTTCTTCCTTGCATGCTGGCCCACAGCCACCTGAAAATCCTGTGGAATCTGGCAGCTCGAGAACCAGGCATTGCACAGAGGAATTCCCTCATTACTCCTCTTCTGACTGTCCCACAGGTGAGGTGGAAGTGGGGGCAAAGGGAGCAGAGAGAGGGAGTACCATCCCCTAAGTAGGGTTCTTCATTAAACTACCATTTACCATATGTATATATGGACTGCTGAAGCATCCTTAGAGCTTTTGGAAGAGAGAAAAAAATTACCTATCAAATGGATTATGAATTTTCTTCAAACTCAGACATTTGGAGAGACAAAAATGTAGAGATGAAATTCGGGGTTTGCAGCATCAAGAACTTGAAGGGAAAATACTGTCCTGAAGAGGGCAGTATTTACAGACAGTTACTGCTCTCATGGATATTAAGCGGGAAAATTGCAGTGACATTTTATTCCTTCTCTTTGTATAGATGGGGCTGTCTCTAAAGCACAGTAATTTTATTCATTATAGAAAGGGAGGGTAAATTCAGTGAACTCTCAGAACCGGTGTCTGTGTGTGTGTGTGTTGGTGTGAGAATTGGTTGTAGAGTCCTTAAACCAAAAGTCAGACAGTTCTGATCCTCCCCATTTATAATGATAATGGCTATTAACATTAATTCTGCTATGCAAGGAATTTGTTGAAAAGCTGTCATAGTCCAGAAGTGGTGAAAGATGTGCAGATTGGTAGCACAGTCTTATATCTGCTTCTGTTACTGGTGCTCTAGTATTCCAAACTAGACATAAGAAGTAGGAATTTTTTGGGAAGAAGCGCCATGAAAAATTACTTGGCTGGAACCTCATGTCATGTTTTATCATGTGCAACAACAGATGGTGACATCTATACCCCAGAAAATCATTAATAGGGGAGAATCCATGGTAGCAAACTGGTGAGACAAGTGGGAGCTGGGGAGTTTGGTGGGTCAGATTTTACTCTTAGCTCGCTATTGATTTCTTAAATCAATGACCTTTTAAGATGGTAGAAATAATCACATCTTGTAACATGCACAGATTTGTGCCTATGAAGTGTATTAAAAGCATAAGCCAATTCTAAGGAAAAAAATCTAAAATTCCATTTAAAGTTCCTTAAAATCAATGATCGCATCAAGGTAGATGGTTCTTGCCCTAGAAAAATAAAACAATTCTAAACATCCGTACTCAAAAATCACTTCTATAATTACTACAGTAACTTAAAATCATTTATGCTTGTGTGCCGGGGGCGAGGGAAAGCA